>OMLM01000191.1:8018-19395 GCA_900302695.1 Helostoma temminkii | reverse complement strand
TAAGTGCCTTCTAAACCTAATGACTGGCTGTGCGTGTGTGTGGCAACAACTGCAATTAAGTGTTTGCTATAACTGGCAATAACCCTTTCACATCACAGTGGAGGAATTATTCTTTGCAGAATTGTTATAATTTAGCCACATTGAATGGTTGATATATGAAGCATATCAAGCATTTCAAGACCTCTAACAGCTTGTTAGGGGTCATGCTACAGCATCTCAATTAGAGTTAAGTCTGAACTTTCACTATTTTCGATATTCATTCATTCATCTTCTGAACTGCTTAGTCCCGGCAGGGGTCGCGGGTGTGCTGGAGCCTATCCCAGCTGTCATACGGGCGAGAGGCAGGGTACACCCAGGACAGGTCGCCAGTCTATCGCAGGGCCACATATAGACAAACAACCATTCACACTCTCACTCACACCTACGGGCTCCAGTCTCCAGTTAACCTGACTGCATGTCAGGTTAACTCTGACTGCATGTCAGGTTAACTGTGGGAGGAAGCCGGAGTGCCTGAGAGAACCCACGCAAACACAGGGAGAACATGCAAACTCCACACAGAAAGACCCTGGCTGACCCCCAGAATCGAACCCAGGACCTTCTTTTTTTCTTTTTTTTTGAGCCATTCAGCGGTGGAAATGCTGATGTGTTTTGTACCATCGTGCTGCTGTATAACACAAGTGCACTTGAGCTTGAGAACACGTGCCCAATGTCATCCAGGTCATCCAGGTTCAGGTCCTAAAGTTGCAAAGCAGCCCCAGACCATCACACTACCACCACCATGTCTGACTGTTGATATGATGTTCATTTATGAAATGCTTTGCCACACCTCAATTTTGTCTCATCAGTCCACAAATGATTTGCCCAAAAGTACTGGGGATAATCAAGATGTTTTTAGCCTGCAGCAGCTTTCACCTTGGAACTTTTCCTCTGGATTGTAATTTCTTGATTTAACAGGTTGGGCCGTGATCAGGCCTGGGAACCGATGCATTTAGTAAATACCATTTCCAATAGTTTATCTTGTATCAAAAAAAAAAAAATTTTATATTTCCTTGTGAAGTTACTACTGATTGTTTTTATTAATCGATGTAATTTATCTACACAATGTGGTCACTGCAGCACATGGATGCACATCATGACCTCTACTGGGAAACAAGAGCAGATGTATATCATCATGATATTATGAACCTCCAATGCATGTGTGGTATGAAAAATGTGTCATGGTCATGATACACACAACAAATTACCACAGGACCCCAGAGGTAGGATCACATAGGACACACTGCTGCACGCATAACAATATTGCTGCTGTACAGATGCAGCCTATAGACTCAACCTTGAAGAATCTCATTAGCTTCCTGTAAATAAAACTAAAATGTGTCTTTATTTACACTAAGCAAAATGAATGAATGACATTCTGAGCATGTCCAGCTCAATGGCCATAACAAAATTGGTCTGCAAATTTATGTGAGGTCTGACAGGAGTTTTTATATGTGTTTTTCAGTGAACTGCTATCTATGATAGATGCATAAAGGTGCATGATGTTGTGGTGCTTCAAATAGAATAGGGTTATTAATACCTGCTAGCACAGCTAGTCAACTGATACAGTGCTGTATGGTTAAGGGTGCATTCAATCTCCAGCGAGATTTCACAATATTTATACACTCTGAAGCAAGGTCTGTGGCCCCTGCTGTGTTTGAACCAATCTTAATAAGTGGCTAATTAGAAATGTGTCTGGGGAATGGCAGGTGGTTGAATGGGAAGTCTCCTGCTGGGTAACTCGTCACCTCCAAGGACGTCACACAGGGAACGGATGATAAAGGGGAAACATAATGGCTGTTATTTCCCTGACTGCATAAAACATGTTACAGGGGCCATTCGGCTTCATAGCTGTGGCTGAGACGAAACACAATCCCACTGAATGGTTGAATTAAAGCTCTGCATCCAGAAAAGTGAATATAAGTTATGGCAGTAATAAACATAAAGATGAGAGTTGTTTAATGTTATGAATGTCTCACAACACATTCAAAAGACTCACTATGGCTTCCGTGTGCCCTATTAATGAGTGAGGTGAGAGAAGAAAGCAGTTCTTCATCACAACTTATGGAGACAGGTTTAGCAGCTTGTCCACATTAATGGTAAAAACAACACTCTCCAGCAGCGATTACCTTCCTATGCATGCCACAACTAAAAACAAATACTACAGTCGCAGATGCAGAGATGATTATGAGCACAATTTATGTCTATTCGTGCACCGAGCTCTTGCCCAAATTCAATCATTTTGCAGTTGTTTAAGATCCTATATAATATCAAACGCATTACAGCTCCATCTGAACAAAGACTCAAATTAGGAATGCACCATCTCATTCTCTTAAACTTATACAACAGCCCTGTTGCTGGAAGGACTTGGTGATGACAGTAGATTAGATGTTTAATTATTGATATCCAAAGGGGGTGGAAGTGTTCACCCCCGACTGCTGCATAACTAGCTTGTGTGTCATTAAGTGTGACAGAATGGCACATATATACACATGGGGGAGCACACACAGTCACACTAGGGAGGTATATTAATCATTCAAATCATGGTCTCATTTCATTTATAAACAACATGGATTAATGTGCATTTGCATAAACCTCCTTCTTACCTGCGTGAGCTAATAACATGTAAAACCACGCAACTTACAGAACATCGGCAACAAACAGACCAGACATGGGTAATTAAGAGAGAGAAGAGCGAGAAGCAGCAGCAACTGGAGATGGAAATATTGGCTACATGTTAAGAGATGAAAACATATATAAAACTTATTGTTTTCACGTCCATTGGTGAAAAAACAAGACAGGAAACACAATAATAAAACTTAAAGAATACATAAAAACATAAAATAAAAATTAAAAGACATGTTTATATAACACTTGCAAAAATGTGGGTATTACCATACATAATATATATAATAGAGGATTAGCATTTTAAATGCATATACTTTACTTGAATGGTGTCTAATCCATATTTGAGGAGGATTAACATAAATATTACAAGGAGCAATACTGTATTTGTCTTGCTTGTTAACCTTTAAGGGGTGGGGCTATCAGATAATCTCATTTAATTCCATTAAGATATGATTTGTAATATAAATACTATAAATAAACAACACAAATATGACACACACAAAGTATGACATTAAATTACAAAAGCCTGGTTACTGAGCTTGCAAGATTTTGCTCTGTTTCTCTCTCTTTATGGCACATGTTGACTGACATGTTGGTGTTAACAAACTGGCTTCTACTTCAGTTTTCACACAGGTTACAATAATAATAGTTTTCTCCCTGCACAAAGGCTACAAAACAGATTTTCTTTTTGCCTTTTCATGAAACTAAGCCCATAGAGGGACCAACAAATGTACTAAAAAACACTAGGTATTCTAACTGGGGATATAATAAATACCTACAGTGTGCAATGCACACACTATGCGTTCTAGTAAAATCATTGACTGGGACATGGACAATTAAACTCACCAAATCCCTCCAGAGAAATAAATCTGATCTGAACGGGGCTTAAGAGTCATGCGTGTCATTAAAAATCATACTACACAGGAAAATGTACAACACTGACTCTTTACTTACGGCACATAGATGTGCTAAAGTTTTCTCTCTCCTTTTCCTGTTAAGTCTGACTCGACCCAAGGTGAATTATTTACCAGCGCACTCTCCCAGCCACATCACAAAGCATGCCTGATAAATGGCCTACGTCCCGAGGCAATTATGCACCGCTCAACCAGTGTAAGTACTTAGGAAGACAGCACCTGACATCTACCAAATTTATTAACCACGACTACATGAATGAACTACATTTTAGTCGTTCAGTAAATTCTCTTCGTTTGATGACATCCAACACATTAAAAAATGTTAGGACACTGTGTCCTAAAGTTTAAAACAAAAAGAAAGCAGTATCAGAGCATTTTTAGATTTTCTACCACCAAAATAAAGTTGATAAGTAACACTGCGCAGTTCGTGATGAACTTAATTGTAGCGACTAACAGATAGTTTTTAAAAACCCTAAACTAAATAGTTGGATAAATAACATGTAAAGAAAAAAAAACTGCAAGGGCAAATATCCTCAAGCTCTGTCTGGTCCAAAAACTATCTGAAATCTACATACTATTTACAAATACTATCCTCAGATCGCAGCTTGACAGGTTCAAGCACAATCAGCTTGTCGAGTATTTTGCTTGGTCTCTTTCACATTTGCTGAAGCCCATTTGTTTGATGACTTCAGCAACGGTGCCAAACTACAAATTACAGAATTGCTCATCCTGTACAGACAGCTGTAGCTGGTCTGTCCAAGGTGCACTTGGACTCAACTGAGCTTTGAGGTGATTGTTAGTGTGAACCTGTTAACATGCAAATTTGGCATTATCATCGCTGTTTTTGGTTCAAATATCAAGCAGTAGCCGGATTTGTTGTCACTAACATTAATTTCATGAGTCAAATGAATCACACTGAGTTGGTGGTGTCACAGACTTCATACAATAAATCAGAAATTAAACTCAAATGTTAGTTCTACAGCACGGCCTTCTGTCATTAATCTGCCTTTTTCATAATCCCCACTTTTGGAATCAAAATCTAAATTCTAAAAGAAGAAATTCTACAAAAAAATAAAACAGTTATTTGTTGTTTGGACAAAACAGTACAACAAACACAATCTAACAGTTTTATGGGAGTTCCTTTCCAGGAATATACACAGGCCCAGTAAAACTCTAATATATTAGCCCATGCAGCCACTTGGGGAAAATGTTACATTTGGCTTTGTGTAACAAATAAACTAATAACTGAGTGTAGTCTGGAGTAAAATGTTAGATTCAGTCAGAGCCAGGCTAGGGTTTCCTTCATTTCATGTTTCTGCTCTACACTGAAAAAACCAAATACTAGTGGTAACTTTTATTTTAAATAAAGGGACAGATGAAAGAGTATGCCACAAGTCTATCGCTCTGCCTTAGTACAATTCATTACCAAAATGTTTAACATTTCTTTACAATAGTGGGTATGGTTAATACAAGGGCAAATATTAACTGCATGTTTGTCTTGGGACATGAACTGTGGTCTCCTTAATGAAAATCAGACATGCTAAACACCCACCAACTTACTTCCCACCTCACTATATAAAGGCGGATACCTGGCATGAGAGGTAGTCGTAGCTAGTAGGCTTCTAAACAGATAGATTCCACTGTAGAGACATGTACATTATAAATGCATACCAGCCATCCACCCACTCACCCTACTTGCTTTATATCTTCTCCTACCCATGACTGCAGAGAGACAGCAGGATTTCTATCTGATCTCTCTGACATGGTCCGTACAGGCTTGACTGAGGACAGAGACTTAGCACAGCACTGCTGCCCAGTGTTGCTGCTTCACAGGTCAGCTAGGAGGTCAAGCAGATGCCCCGCCCCACAGCTCCACAGGCATGATAGGAAGGCGTGGGAATACTGTGATGTTTGGACATGACTGATCAAATCCACCTGTCGTACGTTCGCAGCCCAGAAACATGCTGAACAATTGTGATGCTGACACAAACAGACAGAGAGCAGGAGGTGTGGAAAAAAATCAAAACAAAGAAATGAAAACCAAAGAGGGCAAAGGCGTGAGGTGTCATTCTTAACAGGACAGGCCATCCAAAATAAACATTGCTGACTTCTTGGCTATAAGGAGCTGGTTTTTTATTGAATAAAATAAGGGATTTATTTTCCTGAAAGCAGTGACTTTCAGAGAAATATTACAGATGACAGATGACACCTTCAATGAGTGCGGCTGCTTTGATCATGTCATTAAGGATGGGAGGAGAAGCAACTAATCACTGGTACAGCTTTCTGACATCCCCTTTAATTGTTGGCGCATCTAAGTGCCATTTATTCTCTGCTAATTATCCAGCAGAAAATAACTTAATACAGCTCGTGTCACCAGCAGCACCATGAAACACAAACTGAATTTGTTAACAGAAAATGAATACATATAACAGAAACAGATTAGTATATTTGGTTGCCAAGGACAATTCACAAGTGGGCACCTAATTCCAACATAACAATTATACCCATGCATAGTTTTTCTTCATAATTAGTGTGTTCTTCTTTTGGGCAACCCAGTCTCCTAAAAATTTTCATACAACCAAACTGCAGTCACAATTACATCTTTGTAATGAATTAAGTCATTCTCTTGACAGGCAACATACTGTATTTTGTGAATGTATGAAGCAGCACATGCCCAGTTGCCCAACTTGAATTTTAAATGAAAACAAAGCTCCAAATAAATGCTTGATGCTTATAAAATCTAAATGAATAAATAGGAAAACAAAGAGGTTTGTAAAAGTGGAAATATATGGAAAAACTCTTTTTCCTTAATTCTGTACATCAAACAACAGACAAAAAGAGTTTTAAGGATTATTAAAACATCATATGTGTAGTCTTTCGTTACATTATCTTTTCTTATACAGTCAGACAGTATTGGCTCTCGTTCCACAAATGTAATCAGTGTAAAATGCAATCACGACTGCAGCAAATGATGAAATGTCGAAGCCACTTTCAGCAGTCATCTGCTAAAGGAGGTGTGAAATCAAGCCAATGTGTAATCATTCTGTGTTTTATCAGCTTTGGTTTGAAATTTATGCAGACGACCCTTTTAATCCTTCGTCCAGGCAGATTTATTTCAAAGATAAAGAGGGAAAAATGTGAAGGAAGGGGTGGTCTGGAATGCATATCACCATCCTTTAATATAATTTCAAATATGTCTCATAATTTACAATTATTATCACACCCTCTCACCTGCTACCTGCTGGTTCAAGTCAAACCTTGAACAATCTACATCAGGGGTTGATAACCCAATTCTGCAAGTAGCAGTGGGGGTGACCTCGGCAGAATAAGCTCCAGAGAAAAGGGGCATTCATATGTGAAGGACCTGAACCATCATGAGTACAACAAAATGGAATAGACAAAACATGAATCCTGTGAGGTTTGCATGGTGCCTATTGGCAACAGTACCATGGCAGAGGGAGAATTCCATTTTGCATGCTTGACTTTGAAAATATTCATCTTTCCTCTGGTCATCAGTGATTACAGAGAAATGTTTGATACAGCTAGGTTAAGCCAGTGGAGGCTGTGGTCAGTCTAGTGTCCTCCCTCCAGATGTTTGGCTTATCTCAGAGCAGTCGTGCTCCAGGGCGTTCTACTCTTTCTGTCTCTTTGAGTTTGTGGCATTGGTTAAAGCATTAAAAAGCTGTCATCATCAGTGAGGGGCCCCGGTATATCCTCTCTGTGTCCTCTGTCCAAGCCAGTCTCTTAGGGGCCAGAAGCACCTGTCCTTCAGAAGGACAGCTAGGTCTCTACCTAACACTGCTGTCAGGACCACTGTTCTGTCTGCAAATCACAATGCCTTTGGGAAAGTAAAGGGGTGATGAGGACAAAGGTTTGAAGTGCTCAGTGAACAAAAGTGGAGAGTGGTGCACACAATCCAACTGCTCCAGGAACCAAGGTATGATAATGATTACTAATCACTGCAAGGTTTATACCAGCTGCTGAAAATGGCCAGTTAGGATTTTTTTAGCTTTTAATGGTTGTTCATAGTGATCAGTGCCATCGTATCCATA
The DNA here is from genome assembly GCA_900302695.1 of Helostoma temminkii. Taxonomy (NCBI): domain Eukaryota; kingdom Metazoa; phylum Chordata; class Actinopteri; order Anabantiformes; family Helostomatidae; genus Helostoma; species Helostoma temminkii. The sequence continues at coordinate 11,765 of OMLM01000191.1, read as the reverse complement.
TAGGGGAACAGCAGCACTTTAACAGGGGCGGCAAGATGTGGGTCAAAAAAAAAAAACCCAACAATGTTGAGGAATGCGTGAATAATGCTGCCCAGGGGGTGCTCACGTCTGAGCAGGATGAACCACTAAGTATTTCTCTGCAGATATCCATGTCTATCTCTGATAGGGACTATGCGCCACAGACTGTGAACTCTGGTGCCAGAACATGAGTAGAACACAATGGATTTTGGACACAGAGCAGAGCAGCTTTTTAACTCCAGTTCCAATACTGATCACACAACAAACCTGAGGTATGACCAAGCTGCAACCCTTAGAGCAAGGAGCAGAAATTTTCATTGCTCTGCCTTCATGTTCTGTTCAGTGCGAGTGTCCGCCCACGAGTGCATGTGTGTTTGTATAACAATCAACCAGTAACACAATTTATAACTATAGCATATTTCAACAGGATTTCAACTGACTGTTACCTGTGGATTAGATGCGATGGAGTAGAGCGCTTAGTTGTTCATGATGCATAATGGATACACCTAAAAACTTTGCACGTGAGCCACACACACACAACTGTTGTGTTCACTGTTGCGGGTTGACATATAATCACCATCATAAAGCAGAAATTCAGTGAACATTCAATACGTTTTGGAGCTAGTTTAACACTCAGAGGAGAACATTTGTTTTCTTTTAGCTTATGAAAGCAAACAATAACCATGACAACTACTTGGGGAGGAAGCCCATTTCCAGTTTTAATATATTGCTAAGGAAACGTTCTCAGCGATTATGCAATCCCGACTCCAGCCATCATGAATCATGACTGAGGGTAAGTCAATAATGGCACTTTATGTGTAAAGGGCCGACATTGTCTGGCTGCGAGTAGTAAAATATGAGATTATTTTCGGAGCAGGTGTTCCAAAAACACTGGGATTCATTGTTAAAATATAACAATAAGCCTTTGTGTGTTCTGAGTATGAAAAAGAAAGGTGGCAAAACTGTTGCATGTATCAGTCCTGATAGTGATTAGCCCTCAGGGATTTATCATCTGAATTTATAGTTCCCTGTGGCTTTAATGAGCCGTATAGTTAGTTGGTCTACTGTTGGTCTACTACGCTAAATTAGTTAATTTGGGCTATATTAACTAGAGTTACTGCTTAGACTGCATTCCTCCTCCAACCAATCAAAATGTGGTTTATATGTATGTCCATGGTCACATTCTAATAAGGTATTACCAAAATATCACATTGACAAAAATAGGACAGACACAAGGCCTCTAAACACAAAAATCAAATGAGTTCATGCTCGAGTCCAGGTGGATGTTAGAAATTGTACCAAATTTGAAGAAATGCTAAGTTGTTCCTAAGATGCTGCGTTTACAATAATGCAACAGACAGACGTACAAGGTGAAAACATGATACCACAACTTGTGCCAGCATGGAGGCATAAAAAAACTGATACAGATGTGACATAATTAATTGCAGTGCTTTGGATGTGCCAGTACAGGGAAACAGTACAGTTATGTATCCAGATGTGACGGGAGACAAAAAGGCATGATTTCTGGCATGCCTAATACACTACGACACATACACAAAACGTCCTTCCAGGGCCATTTCTGGACATTGATTAATCATATCTCTGTATGTTTCCAACATGATCAGGTTTCAGTTAATCTGTCATTATTGTACTATGTTTTATAATAGTATTTTCTTAATTTGATCAGTGTAGACTAGTTGTTAATCTGGGATTTCCTCTGTTAAACCTACAGCATATGCCTCAAGTTAAAAACACACCTTCAAGCTTACAGTATCATAAACAGTCACTCAGGTACTGTACTTAAGTAGCATTTTGAGGTGCTTGTACTTTACTTGGGTATTTCCATTAGATGTTTTTTATACATTTACTCCACTACAAATCAGGGGAGAATGTTGTACTTTTACTCTACAAAATTTGTTTTAAAGCAATTACTAGTTACATTTTTCAGGGTTAGACCTTTAGAAAAACTAATAAAGATGCATCAATTATGGATTATCCCTGTCGCTGCATACTACAGGTGGTTAAAATCAGCCCCTCATTTAATGACTGCTGTTTTTGTCCCACACATTTTTGCAATAATTTTCACCTTTGAGAATTTCTCAAACACATCTAGAATAGGCTTTTACACTTATGTTATCAAATGCATCAACTTCTACATTGTTTAAAATGTGCTGTTTTCTTAGTGGAGCACTTATACTTTTGTACTTTAAGTAAAATTCAGACCATGTATTTGCGTAGAAATATTGTAGGGTACTTCTACTTGCAGTGTAGTGTTTATCTAGTCAAATACCTGCTCTTTTACTTGAGTATTGAGTTTGTGTACTTTATACGCCTATGATCCTGACCATGATTTATGCTTCCACAACCCAATTGGTTGCAATGGCCAAAAAACCTTAATATGTGAGTAAATGAACCACAGCATTGGAAAAGCAGAAAAACAGCAGCTCACCTCTGAGTTTGCTTCTGTGCGTAGTCACCTCTCAGGTTTGTGGTGCATCATTATTAACAAAGTGTGGGGTCCATGGGATAAAAGGAACAGACATGCAGGGAGCAACATTTTTCAAACAGATGAGGAGCAACTGCAAAATATTTCTTCCACCTCTCTTGCCCCCCTGCCCTGGCTGGTTGACCTATTTCTAAAAATGTCCCTGTTTACTTTTACAGTATGCAGCTACCTGTCAGAATAAAAGAGAGAGGTCTATTTATATTGTAGGGTTTAATACTCATGTGGATGTGTCCACCGTCCCTGGGTTCAATATTTTTCTGATTGTCAAGACCTGGTATGTTTTGACTGTGCTGCTGCTGAAGATTTAATACTAAAAAAACAAAATGGATACCTGGATGCCATCTGTTGAAGAAGGCAGTGTTAGCAGAACTGCATACACCCTCTTTAGCACTGGATAAAGCTTGTGTGAAACCTTGCAGGAGAGAAGGGTCACAGTCTGACAACATGAGGATGTCATGAATGCCAACAATACCCTGCCTCTGTCTGTAAATCTATTAAATGCTGGGATGCATCTCTGGATTTAACAATATGTGGAGGATGTATATCAGCTTCTATGTTACACTACTGTATGTTATTTAATGTTATACTGGATTTTGTGGCCAGTATGAATAAATTCTTAACTAGTCATGCCTGTGTGCTAGTGAGAACTACACTTTCATCTTGCCAAGGCTGACGCCAATCTCTGCCATTCTAGCGAGCCTTAGTTCTGTGCACACTGCATCTACTTTTACCTGCATACTTGTTTTCACATGCTGACCCTTCTATATTGTCTGTATCTATATATAACCTTGCACAGAAGCAAGTGAGAATGTGTGCATTACATCATATAGGTTTGAATTATTTACCGTGTTATTCTGTGAGACTTTAATTTATTTAGCCTGTGCCATCTATAATGTGAAAGACTGGTTTCTTCATTCTTTGAAGGAAACCTCAGTAAACTGTAATATCTTTTTAGTTTTCTTTGAAATAGTTGAGATTTTCTTAATTTTTCTGGCTGTTTCTTTGTTGCAGCCTCCCACACGTGTCCCGACCCACACAAACACTGCATGGCACAGCAGGGGATGTGCTAATAGGAGGCCATATTTTGCTTTACCCATGAAAGACAGGCCAAAGGGATTTGAGTAATGAGCCAATGCCACCTGTGCCCACGATGCCAGGGGGACAAGGACTAAAATGCTGATGAGCTTCTGAGGGCCAGTGCGCCACAGTGTTCCTACACCCAC
>OMLM01000190.1:46772-67100 GCA_900302695.1 Helostoma temminkii | reverse complement strand
TGGATTAATAAAAAGGTGGTTATTTTCTCTCTTTACATCCAGTGTAACTTCTATATTGTGTGTATACTGTAACAAGAAGAAGAAGAAATATGATGCAATTGTAGCTAGTTAGCCAAGCCAGGCTAATTTAGTGGCAGCAAGAGTGCAAAAATAGCATAGCAGATCAGTCTTCTTTATCATCATCTTGCACTGAAAGTTCTAGACAAGTTCTGACAATAATAACAAGAAAGTTTAAGGTGAATTAATTTCAAAATGTCAAACTTCAAAATGTATGTCAATTAAAAAATGTTAGATGATTCCACAAAATTTCTGAATAAGAATTTACAGTGCAATTGCAGATATCATTGTACTGTATAGCTTTACTATTCAAACAACAGACCCTTCTGGTGACACAATTAGATACCAAATTGGTTCTTTGCACAATTGAAGGTTGAAGGTCTGAGCCACTGGTTTCTAATGACCTGTAACTAAGCCCACTGAAGTACTGTACTGACTTTCCAGGATGCGTTGTATGAATTTACGCTCTCCAGACAATGTTCTTTTTAGTAGTTTAAAGAAAACAATCATAGTGGAAAGATGCTTTGTGTCTGTTATACATATGTGCATTGCATATGTGTAGTTGTTTATTTCCACACTGTGGAAATTATGTGAAGCATGATAACGGTTGTTGTTGAATTCAGTCGTACACTTATAATTTAAAGTTCCTCAGGGCAGTTTAATGTGATTGTCTACTAACTTTGGTACATTTTGGCTCTAAGAAGACATTTGGTCAAGTTAGCCGCAACTCTTCAAATGAGTTGCTCAATTTCAGTGGGTGTCTTAATTTAAAAATGAACAAATCAAGATTCACATTTACACATTCTAATAAAGCCAACATAGATTTTTAAGTATAAACAAATACCCAACTTTGTCAATAAACTAATAAATCTAATTCAACTAAACTAAGTTATAAGTCAACTCAACATGAAATTTTATCAAGACAACATTTAATGTGTTAGAAGAACAAAATGCATTTGCTGACCTGACCTGAATTTAAGGCAGCCCATTTTTAAGTTGAAACAAGTTATATTTTACAGTGTGGTAATTTGGGGATTTTATTTATTTACTTAGAGCAAAACTGCTGTCTCCCAGTGTAGACCTGCCTAAGTGACTAGTTTGAATTGGATGGAACTCAAGTAAAAAAAAACATATTTAGAAAATAAATATTGTTGCACAAAAGTCACAAAAGTAAAAAAAAAAAAAGGGTTTTAAAATGAATTTCTATTTTTCTCCTTCCACTACTGTCCTTGTCCAAGCATGAATACATGAGAAGTTTATTAAAAACATGATAAGGAACTTTTTGAATCTTCCACAGAAATGAACACTAAAAATTAGAAAAGCTACAGATGGAGTGGTGTGGCTTCATATTGCAACATTTTATAAAATAAGACAGAACCATCATTAATTATAATAAACTTACAGAGAGGCTCTGTTGGCCATGGCACTATCCAGTCTCTATCAGTAACTTGGTGTTGTACTAGTATAAAAAAATAAAAGGTCATTCCTCAGTGAAGAGCCATGCGAGTGGCCTTTAGAAAAGCTTCATTTTGTATGGGGTGTGTGTTGCTATAGGGGAGGTCTAGTAAAAAACAGGGCTGCCTGAAGAGAGCAGGGCCCCTTGTATTCAGCTCAAGTGTGGTGAGGGCAACAATCGACTAATCCTCTTTCTCTCCCTCAAGTTTGTCTGTTGTTTCAAATCCGCTGAGCTAAACTTTAAGCATTGAAGAGGAGATAAGATGTGGAGATATGGGGATGTGAGCTTCAAAGTCAAGGATGCAAGCTGTAGGATGCTGTTCTTTTTTATTCTTTATTTTGTGGTATATATCAACTTTTCTCCTTTGGTATAAAAGACACTTAATTTGGCTTTGCGTCTTGATGTTGAGAAAGATTTCTGATGATAAGCATGATTATGTATTATCTGCCAATCTATGGATCTCCTTCTCCATTTTAAATTTTTTTTCTTATGACTTCAGATTGTAGTCATCAAATCCACTCAGCTGCTGTATAGTATGTTGGCGGGCTGCCAGATATACACATATATACACCCGATCTAACACATATGCAATAAAAATGTAATTAATTAACCATAACATAAATTGTTTAATATGAGATATATGTTTTAAATCTCATATCTCATATGGTTGACTGACTTTATTTATCCACACAAAAAAATTAGACTTCATTAGCTGTGACGTCTCACTATTCATAAGGCTGCATATTATCTGGCATATAATTTTTCCTCATTTATTTATTTATTGAGTCCATGAGTGCCTTCCTTCTGCTGAAAATTAATTACTTAATGTGCAGCTATTGAAAAAGACAAAGAGCAGAGGTTTCCCACTCACTCTGTTTTTGACACTTGGTAAGAGTCCATGAGTGAATTACAAGAAAAAAACTCAGAGAAGAAAGAAACTGAAGACATTGTAATTTAATGTGATTATCCAATTGAGGATTTAATTACATCAGTCAATGCAATTTCTTTCTCAGAGTATTGATGACACACTTAAAAATCCAATTGATTTTGCTCAGTATTTAGTTTTTAGCAGCTTTTGCTTATTGTTTAGCAATTTAAAAGCAGGTTAAAGCACCATGGCTTTTTAAACCTCAGACAATAGGTTTTACCCCCATAAACACTCTGATGCATCTCCACAGTCATACAAATGCTGATCGACTCCAAGTCCCCTGCCTGGTTTTTATGGGAGCGCAGGCCAACTTTATCATTTCTCTGTTCAATAATCCATCATTTACATTCCATTAATCATCCCGCTGTCTTGAGTTGGAGAAGCGCTTCGGGAAGGGCCCCCTGGGCGGTGCACCAGCCCTCCCACATTAGCCATAACGCACACACCACCCACACATGCACAGACGCTCACGTGACTTAGAGCTCGGGCCAGTATCGACTTCAACAACTTGCAATGCACCGAATCATGTGCAAGAGTATGTATTTGCATTTGCACGAACATGCACCGCTCAGTATTCAAACACAAAGTCAGTGATTCAGAAGGAAGAAACATAATACTGTACAAAAAGAGTTCAACACAGAGGTAATGCTTAAAGGCTTGAATTGAAAACAGCAGCTCAGCAACCATGTTTGCACCACCGCAGGGTCTCAGGCTCCCATCTGTTCACCTGGATGCCATGCACACACACAGCAAACATGTATGCACATACTGTAAGCCTGAAGAGCTGTGAAATCAGCCTGTGACTAGGCTGCAGTGGCGTAGCAGTAGGGGGTGCTAGTGCGCTGGTGAGGCACAATTCAACTCCCTGCTGGGCTCTGTGTGAGGCTCAAGAAGGTTTTAGTGTAGCACACAGACACACTCACACACCAAAAACATACTGTATACACCAGACACACTCACACATCGACTTCTCGTCACTCTTCCTCCCTCTCTACCCGTCTCTTCTTTCATGCATATCAGAGCACAAATAAACACGCACACAAATGCCTCGCTTTTCCTAATCTCCGATGTATTAGTCCAGAGAATAAGATTTACGTGAGATTAATTCCCTGCCCAAGAATACATGAACTTTATGTTCTGAAAGAACAGTGCGTCACATGAGAAGACGCAGAGTAGATGACAGATCATAAATGCATGATTTTTGCCGTCACCACAGACTCCCCAGCGATGACTGTGTGTGGTGTGAGTCATTTCATGCACAATGTTCAGTCGCATCACCATGTGATGTTCATATAGCATATCTCATTCACTTTTTCCACAAATCCACTGGCAAATATCTGATGTTCTCTGAAGCTTAATCTATTCCTATCGTTCTTTTCTTAACTTTGTTTTATATAAATAATGAAACAATTTGTTCTGTTCAAGTGGTGTTCAGTTCCCAACCATGAACCATATAGTTCATGGTAAAACCGATGTTTGGTAAACTTTAATTTGACAGATACTGTCAGACAGATACTAGTTTTGTTTGTTTCTTTCGAATGAAAATATATTTTTTTTTATAAAACTCTATCTCATTGGCAGACCCATTTTTAGAAAACAAATTTAGGTGGAAATAAATAAGGAACACTGAACTTTGTTTACTATAGTTTAAAAGGAAATGACATTTCAAAATTGACACATTAAAAAAATCACGTTTCAAAGTCAGAGTAAAAGTGCATAATGGGAAATGGTTATGTGCAAAAGTAAAAACATGTTTTTTCCCTCTTTTAGCTTATGTACTGTGTAAAGCAGGCTTGTTACAGCAGCAGCATAATAAATATATAAATGTTAGAATGTTCTGCATCTGCTTAAAGTGTCCACAAGCCATTATAATAACCTCTTTAAAATTTCAAGCAGTTCTGCTTTCTCCATGCCTGCCAGTTACACACTAAAGTGTATATCAATAGTGAATTTGTGAAATAAGTTTTATCAGGGTCACACTGGCAACAATGCCTGCAGAGAAATTCAGCAAGCCACAAGTCTACATATCAAATATCCTTTCTACTAGATGAGTAATGACAGACCTCCCTGTTGGCATATCTGCATTTTGCACATTAAGGTAAAATATGCTAATGTCTGCATGTGAATATTACAGTGTGCAGATTAAATTCATTAAAGTTACAGTACATAGCCATTACTTCTTTGAAAGCTTTGAATATGGAATTTAAAAGCTGGTGTAGACTCTTAAATTATACTATATATGATTGAAAACATTGCTGCGAGTACTTGGAAAACTCTAACTGTTCAGTGAAATGCAGTTTTGCTGGTAGATAACAACAAAGTGGTGTGTTACTGCAGTGTAGCTACATACATAAACGAAAAATATATTATGATTTCAGTAAACATATACATATTTATTGAGTAATCTGACATCCATAGTTCAGTTGCTGGTAATGTATATTAATGTATGACAATATAAAAGGTATGGACACATTTTGAAACAGTTAGTTCAGCTCCAGATACGCAAACTTGATAAACCAACCTAAACCCTGACTGCTGTGTGGAAAATGAACTTACCTAGTCAGAATCTTTATATAATGTTATATACATACATACATAGTTTAAAATCTGTTCAGATTAGATGTTTATAGTAGATGTTCAGACATTTGGGACACGAGTGGTGTGAAAAGGTACTTGACTTGTGGCTGTGGTAAGTGAGACAAAAAAGAGGAATAAACTGGGAGACAAAGCTTCTTTCCAGGCTCAGTGTGTTGCAGTGGTAAGCAACTACTATCCAATTTTATATTTTATTCACACTCTGTAATCATTTTTGATAATTGGTCCCTTTTATATTGTTCTTATGAGAGTCTACAGTGTACATCATACTATTTGTAAAGTGTAACGCATGTTAAGAAAACACAGGGTAAGTAGGCACCTCAGTAAATGTAAAAGTATCTGTGATTTCTGTGCTGGCTTTCATCACTGACTCTTACCATCATTACCAACAAAGATATAGTCAAACATCACAGGACAACATCCTAACAGAGCAGAATAAAGAGGAAACAGAAGAAGTCTCTAATGAGAACAAATTGAATTGTACGCAAGGAAGCATTTTGAATGTACTTCTATATCTCTGCTAGGTCAAATGCAAACTATGCAAATGGGCACCCTCTTCACCTCTGCTACGCTCACGGAACTGTCTAAAATTGCTGATTAAAATGGTACAGTCAGCTGATGGGACTGCAGGGAAGACAAAACTGCACATGCAAATACTTGTTCTGTGCAATTAGTTCTTAGTCACTAAAATAGAGAACAACAAAAACTCCTATACACATTTTCACTTATCAAGGTGCTTTTGAGCATCTGTTACCAAAAAACTAAATAACCTGGCCATTAATTCAAAAATTTAAATGCACCATAGGTCCAATATAGCAACAAAACATCAATATATTGGCTTAATTTGCATTACATAATGAACAGCACCAAAACCTGCAGGTTTATGTAACAAAGGCTCAAAAAAAGGGTCCAAAACCTAATTAAATAATTTCTGTATTTGCATGCCACAATGGGAAGAGTAATTAATTTTTTGCTGAACTGCAATTTATTACCAAAGGCAATATCAAGTTTATTAAATGTGTCACAAATGAGTTTGATTAATTATATTTGAAGAAAGTTACGAAATGGAAACTTCAACCATTTATAATTATACCTGATGGATATATTTTCATATTATAACTAAAGAAAAAAAAAATTAGTTGTGCTCATTAACACCTATCGAATCACTGTGCAGGCCTTTTTTTTTCACAAACTATGACAAAGTTAGATGGGAGATGAAAACAAGTCACTCCACACACACACGTAAAAAAAGCGAATGCAGAAATTTAGCTGTTACTCCTGAACATTTTGGTCTTATCGAGATTTATTTATTCTATTTTCACACTCCACTCTCACACCACCTTAAAACCAGCAATTAAGCAACACCTTTTCTATTTTCGTCAGAGAGTCTAATGGCTGCCATCCCTGTATTCAGTCTCCCATGAAGCACTGCTTTTGGTTTGTGTTACTTTGTTTACGAGTCTATGGGAAGTGTTATAAATTGCTGCCTTTGTGATTTTTAAGCACTGAAAAGCACAATAAACATAACAGTTGTAAGATTTTACTTCCTTTCCACGTGTGCTTTTTTTCTGTGAGGCGACCAGGAAGAAAAGTGTTGTCATTTAACGTCTAAATCAATTCAGTAAATGATATTAGCAGATTTACTAGCAGGAGTGAAAACATTTGAACATTTTTAAGTACAAGTTTGGTGAACTTTTACCAACTAATTTAAACTGATGACTAGCAATGAGCCGTTCCCTGACAGCAAAGTGTTTCCGATAAAAGTTTCTGGCCCAAAATACGCCTGCAGCTTCAGTCCAAGTCTGACCCATTCAGGACTGTTATGCTCAAGTTTGGCTTGACATGCAGTTGGATTTCTCTGTCCTGATGTGAAAGTAGAGTCCTGTCTGACAGTCATACTGTACATCTGGCTTCTGGCTGAGATATTATGGATGTAGAGCCTAAAGAAATAGAGTGAGCTAACTGGGCAAACACTTGACTTGTATTTAGCCTCTTCAGTTAGAGTACACATTGATCTAGTAAAAAAGCAAAAGTTAACTCACAGTCAAAAATGTTTTGTGCAGCATTTTTTCCCCTTCTGTTGTACTAAAGATTTCCTGGATTCATCAGGATGCCGTCAGAAATATTCTAACATTAAAATGGATGTTTATTTATGGTATATTATTAATGGCCTCATGAATATTTGCCTCCTATATTCCTGCTGATGTCACAACGTCAACGCTGTGTTCACACATGACTACACGCTACGTATGCGCAGTAGCCTACTACAATGTGTTTTTTTTGTTTGTTTGTTTGTTTCCTTTATCTTTTCATCAATGCATGACAAGATTGTTGCATAAAGCACAATCTGTCATTGAGCAGCATTCGAAAAAAAGTGCTTCAGTATCTGATAACTCCAAAAACTTCATCTTCCAGTGGAAGCTCAATGGCAAAGGTAGTAGAGACCTGCAGCAAGAAGAGAAGACGATAGCTTCTCGTCTGTGGTTTCCTCTTCCCCTCCCTCTGTGTGCCTAGTATGTGGTATGACATTGTCAAACCGAGCGATGTTGTGGTGAACATTCAAACCACAATCTTTGTGACCTTGTCTCTCAGCATCTGAAAATTCTCAACAAGAGATTTTGTATTAAATCAAAACCAACTACAGGGAGCGACTGCGGACTGCTGACCAGGAGCTCCTTGTCTCTCTCGTCCATCTCTTTCAGGAGCGCGTTTATGTGCATCATCCCAGGCTCAGGTTTCCTATTCATGGTAAGTAGCCCAAAAGGTATCACTCACATATCCACTTAAGGTGTGTGTGTGTGTGTGGGTTGGTTGACAGAGGGATCGTGTACATTTTGTTTTTATCATTTCAGACTGCAGTGACTCATGACTGAGTTTACATACTTTTAAAAGGTGTCGTGACTGAAAAAAAGTTGAGCCCATGGTTGAGGCTATGCTTTAGTCCACAAACTAAAAGAGTGCTGGCTCCAGGGACGGCTAAAATCGGCTCCAACGTCCCCGTAATCCTTGACAGGAAGAGTGGTTAAGATAATGAACGGTTGTTTGTGAGATGTTGTTTAAGTTGGCTTTTACACGTTGTGTCTGTTGTTTGTGGTTCAGAATTAAATAAATCAAACCATCATATGATTTGACACTATAAGCACACTATCAGGTGTTGAAGCCATCGGCATCATCAGCTTCCTCTATCACTTTATTCCCCTGCAGGATTAAAAGGTGAATCAAAGAAAGGATGATGAAGTAAAGAAAGCCCGTGTATCCATCTTCACTATCTTCTGTCTCTCAGAAGCTTTTTACTCTCTCCGGTAATCACACGGCACACCTCTCATTTCAATACAGGGCTGAGTGCGCTGAGTGAACAACGCAATCTAGTCCTTGTAATGAAAACGTATATTCCAGCTCCCCTTCCTGAAAGGAGGCCCCATTAGAAGACTCAGTCTCATTGATTGAAATGCTTTTAAACTTTGCACGTGTCCATTAATGCAGGAGGGAGGCTTTTGAGAGGCGCAAGACAATGGTAGCGCACATAAACCATTCAATATGAAAGTAAGAGCGAGATCCCGGTTCAAATGTGAGGCCTTTTTTAAAAAAACAGCGAGAATACACCCCAGCTCCAGCTGAATTAACTCCGCATTCTGATACGCACAGGCCTGCTGATACCAATCAGCAATGCAAACATTTCTAATTAGAAAACCTCACTGCTCGTGCACCTTGAAACAAATTCTATTTGATAAACATCAAATTACTCACTGATGCATCCTGAAACAAAGATAGCAGAGGTAGAGCATCGACATGAATTGGTAATGGGCATTGCAAAACACACCAAAATCCAATTCAATAGGTTTATAAAGAGCACAAGGTTATGAAGTGACTTTTGTCCACCTTGTGGCCAAGATGATTCACAATAATAAATATCCTGCGCCCCTCCGAACCTGTCTGTGATGATGGTCAGTGAGTGAAAGGTGAGGTCATGCCTCCTGCTTTAAAGGGATAACATCAGTACATAGTCTGATGTCATAATGAAAGGAGAGAAATTGATTTGACATGTTTCACCCCTGCTACACCATTAAAAATCCATCCCTCACATCTAGCCAGAGGCTTCTACATGAAGTTAAAGAAGATCTTGACTTTTTTCTCCAGTATGCATGCTATCAATTGTATCTGTAGTACTGTAATCTCTTCCCCGTGAGAGAAAAATACAACCCAAACATGTACGGTACAGTAAATGGACCCCACTCCAAACCTGCTAGATTTAATCTGTCCTGCTCCCGACGGACTTCATCTTCATACGGCTGTCGTTCCTTTTCTGTGGGGGTTATCGAGGCTGTCGAGGGGAAGAGCTGTGTGTGTTTCATCTGATCCCTCAAATTTAATTTTGCCCCAGTCAGATTCCCCCGAGAATGACCCCAAGTCAGTGGAAGTGGTCTTTTATTATTTGGAAAATCAGGGGACACATCCAGTTATGCATTAGAAAAGAGATGTCTAGGAGGTCTTGGAGGGGGTAATCCAGATGATTATCTAATCTACAGGTAAGGAAGGGAGATAAACGGTAGAAAAAGGCAGTGCGAAAGACGCAGACAGGGTAACGGAGAGAACTGACAATAATGACAAATATCTTGTTTCCACAGAATAACCCACATTCCCTTGCATGCCCTGCTGTTTTTAAACACTTTCCATCTACGTCTCAATCCAGATTCATAAACTGCCTATGTAGCCAGCAGGTTGCCTCAGATCAGAGCATTTTAAAGAGCCCAGAGATGTGTGGGAGCAAGTATCTAGCACAGCCTTCTTGGTTTAATTTGCCTGAGTAGAAAAAGAATAAAGAGTGCATTTACTTTAGAAGTGCTGCAGGATACAGACAACTCAATTTTGTTTTTGGTGTGGAGAGTACTGTCAGAGAGAAAAAAAAGACCCCACAGTATGCCCTGACCTGGCATGATAAAACAGAAACGTCTGAGATGGATTTTGTTCAATCAGTCTCTGATGCAGAATCTTCAGTTATTTAACTTAGTTCTCTAAATGATACAACATAGAAATTTCCTGTGTTTGAAAAATGGTTGTTTTTGCTTAAGGAACTGAACGTTTTGACAGTTATCTGTTGAGTCTACTTGACTGGCACCAGTCATCATGAATTATTCAAAAAACATTCCAAATATCACGCAATATCATTCTAGCAAACACAGCAGCAAGATATTCATATTTTTTCATTTGACTCCTGACCTTTTCGCAGGGCCTGTTTCTCATTCATTCCCATTGCATCAGTATAAACCAATAAAATCTGACGGACAAAGCCTTGATCAAATAGCAGCACCTGAGAGGCATCGGGGTAAGGAAAACTGTAGATGAGACTGTCTCGCAGTGGCAAGCACTTGGCAAGTAAAAATAGCTGTAATAGCCTCAGGTAAGTTGACTGCCTGAAACTCCCCAAACTCATTTTAGGTGAAGCAGCAAGTGTGGGTGTGAAAATGGCCCCGAGAGTCGTTAAGCTGCTTTAAGAGAGGCAGCTGAGAGGATGCAGTGAAAAAATATGAAACAGCATGATAGCTTAACCAAATACTCTCACCTATTAGCAGAGTTTATGGGATATTTGTGTCTTAGCTTTAACTGACTCTTAAGTTTAATACTTAAACAGCAAATGAAAACACAACAAAGGTAATGATTGTTATAATGACATGAATTACAGATTAACATGCAATGAATTAAGAGTGCTGTAAAAAAGAGAATACAGTCAGGTTTTAGCATTTGTTTCCAAAATATCTATATCTAATATGCTTTAGAAGTTTCCATTAACACGATGAATTAAGTCCAGTGCCACTAGAGCGCAGAGTGAAATGGATGACACCTTTCTACTAATTAACAGATCCTGTTATGCTGACTGTCTTAAACCTCGTATGACATTTTCAAGCATTGTTTTCCAATCCACTGCATGATTTTCAAAACTAAAGTAGAAATTATATTCAATTACAGGAACGAACAGGCCAAATGCTAATGGATTATCCAGTTGTAAAAAAAAAAAGAATGTTAAACTGTGCATGGTGGAATAAGCACTCACTTGCACGCTGCTTTGAAATAGTCATATTGTTATTCCTTATGAGCATGCAGTGTTATTTTTAAAAAAATTTTACATTTGAGCCTGCAACTACATGTCGAACTTGGTATTATGCTCTGAAAACCACTGCCCCCGGGTAAAGCCAACCCCTTAGACAGTGATTGTCAGCCTCAGTCAGCATTGTCTGGCTGAAAGCGTGGGGCATTGCCAGGTCTGAGCTCTGTATAGGAGGTCAGGATGTGTGAGGGGTTGCATGATGAGAACAGTGGGAACCCATAATTTTCCCTCAACCCATCATATTCCTTTCACACTGAGCCGCCGCATGTATTTGTGTGTGTGGGTGGGAGTTAGTGAGGGAGTGAGTGATTGAATGACTGAGTGAAAGAGAGAATAAACTCAAGCATGTGTTTATGGCTGTGTCTACCACTGTGTTGAAATGACTTCAAGTTAACTGTGAGCCAGACTGTCACGCCATGGTACAAGTTGGAAATATTTGTTTGCTGCAAATACTCAACAGGACTGAGCCAAACTATTTAGCCATATTCCATTTCTCATGTTTAGAAACAAGAATATTTTTATGAGTTTTGCGAGTACTGATGTCACCATTTAGTGCCAGACACGGGGATATAAACTTATTTATTTATTTTATTTCTTCTTCCAGCCTTTTACAACAGCCAGGGGATGCAGGATGAAAATAACTAGTCCTACAATTATTGGAGGACTTAAATGCAATTAGGTGGAAAAAATACATAAACAGGCCCTGCTTTTTCTAGAGCACTCTTGCTACCGTGTACCTGAAAATGAGTCATGTTGTCTATGGGAAGATAAAGTAGATAATCAAGTAAATATAATAAAGACACAGCCTTGGATAAACAGCAAGGTCCATCATTAACTAATAAATGCCATATTTCTTGTTAAAATCTTTGCTGTGGTGTGAGCTCATGGATTTTCTACCATCTATCTACCAGGTGTCTTAAAATGTAGTCCAGAAATGTTGTGTGGGTCGATTGTGACACTTTTTTACTGATGCAGACTAAGAATACTGTAGGTCAACAGTCTAGATTAGCCATTCTAGCCATTGTTTTCAAAGAATTTAGTGAAACAAGACTTATTCTGAAGGTAAATGGTAAAACGGTAAAAGATTCGTTCACTAATGCAAAGCAGATGGGACTGGAAGCTTGGTGATGTATTGACTATTTGCTTGGCTAGTTTAACAACTGCTGTAGCTGGTGAGCTAACCATTAACATCCTAGCCTGTGATGCCTCTCTCTGCTTCAGTCCGTTAGCAAAGTCATTACGTTAGCTTATTCACTAACAACACCTCAGACTAAAACACTACCATCAACTCCTGTTTCATAACAGTTTCATTCATAGCAATAGTGTTGGTATGTTCTTGGTAGGTATGTTACTTACATTTTAGTCACACTGATAATCGATAACCCCCAAAATCAGTACGTGATGACTATTTCAAAACACAGATAACACACCCATGATGTGTTAAAATGAAAAGTGTAGCACTTTGCTTAATATGCTTAAAATTATGAATAACGACTGTGCATATTATTAGGCACTAATAAGAACTAAGAACTAGGACTTTAGGACTTAGGTGAGTGTCTGCGTTTACAAATGGCCACTGATTTATCAGCTTCATTGGGAGACTTGCCACTGTAACTCAAATGTAGATGGCACATGAGGGGCATAAGCTCTCACTATGACCTGCAGCAGGTTCAGTTCATCAAGAGTGAATACAAATGTTGGGGGAAACATCATCCTCTATCATGCAATTTAATTTCAGACTGTTATTTTTAGTAACCAATGTGTAGACTGAGCCACAGAGGCGACATTTGGATGCAGCAGTGTTGTGTGATAACAATGTTTTACTACAGCATTTCGTCTATGAAATGTAACTAAGAATCATATGACTTGTATGTAAAATCTCTATTGGTTTTCCTATCTCATAACACAATTTATTACCAACTTTGGGCAATTCCAGAATCAGAGGGTCAGCACAGAGCTGCTTTATACCCTTCAGAGAAAAGGGCTATACCTCGTAAAAGCTTTATGCAGCAACACTGGCAGACATTTGGCATTTTACGTTTATCGCCAGCTTGGGTTAATTAAACCTGACCTCCTCCACCATCTTGATTAAACAATGATAAATACAGACACAATATTTCTTGGCAGAAAGGAGTAGCGTCAGTAGTAGTGTCGGAGCATGGAGGGCATGAGGAAGAGCAATAAACCAACTAAACTAAGCACTTTTACATATACAGGCAAACGTGCGTGTGCAAGCATGCACAAGTGTTAGGGATCCTTCCTAACAGCTAAACAAACAAATGATAGAGATGTCTACAAGATGCAGGCAGGCTGAGGATGACAAACATTAAGCTAAGTCATTAGTTTAGCAATTTGATTGCTTGTTGTGTGCCCGTGGAGTAGAATATTTAATACTCAGGCCCCAGCCAGGTTATGCATCTTGTATTCAAAGGACAATAAAACATCAGCTTGTCTCACTGGACTTGATTTTCTGTGCATGGAACGATGTTTTTGAAATCATCCTAATCTCCTAGTCAGTCCTCTTAACAGCAGCTGAAGTGCAGGTAAACAAACCCTTCTCTGACCCCACTACTGTGCAAATACTCTTTTAAAATTGATCTTAACGTCTCATGGCTTGTTTGTGTGAATGTGGGAGTTACAGTAATTGCCTGGCCATTAGAAGGCTCGAGATTGTTTTATTTGATTTTTGCGGTTGCTAATTCATACAATCCTCACTTGCAATACAGCCTAGAATGAGCTCATCATCTGAAATGGATTTTAGAGCTCAGCAGTCAATTATCACCTGTTGCCCTGACTCCTTGAAGTTTGATTATGTTATTTAAGACCATTATTTAGGAGGAGATATTTTCCTAAACAAGCTCAGCAGGAAGTTTAATATCTGCTGATCAGGTGTTTGTGGCTAACATGTTAGTAAATACAGTAATTGTCTATCTAAGTGTCTAGCACACATAAACGTCCCGTGAAAAGAGCAATTTAGCTTTCCATCATGCCAAATAAAATAGCAAATATCTGATTTGTGTGATAGTTTGCTGGAGATGGTTTGCTGACTAATGAATTGACACTTTTCTTCAGTTTATTCATTAGGTCACGTGTGTGTTCATGTTAGCAATTATGTGTTTTTTTAAAATTAAAATTAGATGTATTTTTATAAGTTTACACAGGCATGTAGCTAGTAGCAGTAACATATTTTTGATGATTGCATAAATATTTCAATTCAATTTCAGTTATCTCAACCTGTGAAGCTGCACTGATCTCATCCATGCTTGCTATTATTCTTTTTTACTATCTTACGCATATAGTGTAAGATAGTAAAGTAGTAGTTAAGGACCTTTGTGTGGCTTTCGTGCCAATTCCACCTACAAATCTCTGATTGATTAATTGTCTCTCTGAGTGGAAATAGGTCAATATGAGCACAATATCAGACTTACTGTGTAGTGTAGTATTGTATGAATCACTGAACAGAGATATGAACAGAAAATCAGATGTCTAGAGACAGGCAAATATACCTGCAAACAGCTTTAATGCTGGTTGTTGAAATGAGTAACGAGAAACTGTCATCTGAATACAGATTCAAATCACAGCAGACTGGGGAGAGATTGTTAGAAAATATGCAAAATAAAATATGTCGCAAGATAAACCCTAGAGGAGCGCCCCTCTTTACATGAGTTCAGATTGAAAAAAAACTAAACAAACAAAAAAAGATCCACCAGGCGTAATCAAGAAGTATTTCTTCTATCAACCAATCACCTATTATCATAAAGTGTGTTTAAAACATGTCATTAGTGAATTTAATGAGAGTAATTAAGCCTAAAACCAAGACTGAACTTGTGGGAAATACAGTATATATAGGTCTGTACACAGGTCTGTAATTACTGGGATTCATTCCTTTATGGAGCTTCAAAGAAATATGAAAGTAGTACAAGTAGTACATGTGTAATCATCTTGTATATGTAATTACAGAATTCCAAATGTGGTTTGCACAATTACTTATAGAAACGCCGTTCAGTCACATTCAAAGATAGAACCAGTAGCGAAATCTCTATCATTATGGGTGAACCACGCCACGAGCCACAACACAACAGCCTACCAAGTCTTTGCTCACCAATGCAGTAAAATCAACTCAGTGTTATTGGTGTTGCCTGCCACTTGTTGTTCTTTCACTCTCATTTACATGCCTCGCTGTGTTTTTTGCTCAACATCGAGCCCAAAACATTGTCACTGGACCATCACTGACTCGGCTCAAATGACTTCTGAAATTGCTTTGTTTTCCCTTCCCTGCACACGCGTCACAGATGTTGTTTGGCTGAGTATGGCTGCATGCCAAAATCAAGTGTGACATGCCATTAGCAATTGCGCTGGCTGTGTGTAGTTTGGTCTTTCTTCCATTATTCATTTTTGTTGAGGGGCGCAGAGTAATGCAGACTAAGAAGTTAGTGTTAGTTGTGGAGCGGTGCATTTTTTCCTATTATGAACCTGGATAGAACAAGAGCCGCTGTAGTGATGAGTCATCGTTAGCTTATGTTGGTGGATTGGATGGAAATAAAACAAGCCTTAAGGCTTATACCAAATTGATGGGATGTAGCTATTTATGTTTTGTATGATTAACTCAACTGATTAATTGGGTTTGCCCTAGTAGTCTAACGGGTGAAGCATATACACTACTCTTCAAAAGTTCCCTCAGAAATTGACTTGTTTTTGATGAGAAATACAGTGTAGACACTGTTAATGTTGTAAATGACTACCATAGCTGGAAATGTCTGTTTTTTAAATGGAGTGGCTACGAAGGTGTACAGAGGACCATTATCTGCAAACATTAGTGTTGCACATTAGCGGCACTTTGCGCTTGCTAATGCAAGTTTGTCAATTTAAAAGGCTAATTGATCATTAGAAAACCCTTTTTGTAGTTATGTTGCACAGCTGAAATTATACGTCTTCGTGGAAACGAGGATATTTGAAAGATTTTGGCTGCTTGAGAAGTAACCAGTCTAAACTGGCAGATTAATTCTGCCATAGTTTAGGTTAAAAGGACAGATGACACATTCATTCTCGTAATTAACGACAAGTCAGTGTGTGTTGTTTGGAATGGGTTTGGTGCAATAAAGAGTCTGTTGTGTCTCTTTTCCCAAGTTGCTCTGAGGTCAACTTCAGATTAACTAACGTGATGTATCCCCACTGCCACGATGCATTACCGCTCACATTGTTTTCCGGGTCGGCTCACAAGGCAGGCATTGCTTTCAATTACACTCTCAACTTTTCTTTTTAATTAAATGTACAGGCAGATTAATTACAGGACAACTTAAATGATGAAAAAATTAGAGGTGTCCTGAAACATTGCGCTTGGTGTGAATCTGCCTGCCTTCTCTCTGCCCTCTCTAGCCCTTAAGCTGTCACGCCCGCTGTTCAATAAGCAATCTGGTGGGGGGGCGTACAAACGAGTGGAGTCGTGCAGGGCAGTTTGTTTCTGTTTGCCAGACAAGTTCGATTCCTTGTGAGAGACGGCCCACAAAACCAGACACCCAGGGCTGGAGGCCGGATAAAAACTAATTATGGTGGTGTTAAAAGGCAAACTCAATGAGGCACAGAAAAGACAGCCAGATTCTCAGCACCTCCTGACTGAAGCTCTGTAGGCCATCTTGGGAAATGACAGGACTAAACAATGTTGTTTATACATTTATTTGAAGAACTTTACTACCAAATTAACTATCTTGCATTTGAAGATGCAGTTGTAAGTTTAAGAAGCTTCATTATTACTTCAAAGGAAGGAAGCAGGAATGAATGTGTTGAATGAGTGTTCATGTGATACCAGTGCTATGAAATGTAGCATCACATGGGAAACTACATATATGTGAACCCTATGAATTGATTTTTATTCACATAAGAGGAATGTCAGTGCAGAAACATCATTTCAGACTCTCAGATGTCTGTGTGAGACCAAAGTAGACAGATATCCATCACACCATCCAGATGATCATTGTGATAGAGCTATATCTGGAAGATACCAGAGGGCCTTTTAAAGGGGAGAACAACGGATATGTGGGTATCAGATGAAGGCATTAGGGAGAGTCTGAGTGACACAAACATGTTATGAAAGATGAGCAACATCTGGTGCAAAGGATCTTATCCTCTGGTCGCCGGTCATTACTTTGAGTTTCAATGCAGATCCATTATTTTCTCCATAATCTTGGCCCTAATTCTCATGTATCCCCTGCTTTAATGGGCTCTTTAGAGTATTAACATTTTTACTTTCTCTGCATGATTCTAGTCTACCTTAATGTTTTCTTTTTTTACACTCATACAATGTCATGTACATTTCGTTAAAGCCTATTTAGCGCAGAGCAAAAGCTTTTGAATTGTTTACGTAGCATTACAAGGGTTTTTCAAGGATTTTTACCGTGTTCAGATATTAGCTTAACAGTTATCAAAGCACAAAAAACGAAGGAATTAAGTACGATTTTTTGCTTTATTGAAGTCTAATGATTTGACTTCAATGCAAATAGTAACCATCATGCCGCATAACTGTTTGTTATTCTACAGGATGCCTCTAGGGATTTATAAAGTTATTATTTTGTTCCCTTTCAAAACCAGTGGAATGTGAGGAAGGAAGGCAGAGAGCAATACAAGGGGTTAGAGTGGTGGTCGAAACTGCCTTTGACAAAATGAGCACGGCCCCTGAACTAAGCCCAAGGGATTGAAAGTGGATTGAATGCTTCTCACAGTATATAGACAGCTGCTGGCACTGCAGGGACAGCAATAGGGAGAGGGAGAGAGGGAACATGGAGTGAGTCAACGAGTGGGACGAGGATGAAGAAAAGGAGCACCGGGGAGATAGAAGAGCAGTGGTGTGTTACCAGTTGACCAGTGGAGCTTTACAGACCCCTCCCTCCTCTCCCATTATACCATTAGGGTCCTGTTTTCACCCAGCCACACACCATTCTGGTCCAGCGCCAAGCCTGCTGGCTGCCCTGCTGAGTGTCCCACCACCTCACTGTGCCATCAGCACCATGCAATAGCTACAATTGCAGGAGCCAGACTAATTCCTGGATGTTGAGAGCAAAAGGGCAGGGGTTTCCTAGGGGTTAAAATGCCTTAATCTTTTTTATCCTGTGCTAGAGAGCACTATTCACAGATTTGACACACTCACTTTAAATCCGTAAGTGGCATGTGAGGGCAAGGCTGAAGGGAATTCTGCACAAATAGATGAATCCTGGCAGCCAGCTGAGGATGATGGAGCTATAAACATCAAATATATGATGTCAGGATTATAATGTACATAATGTACAATAAGTGGAGTCTATGTATTTGTGTAAAAATAATGGCACGTTTGTGATTAGTTGGTGAAAGTCAAGTTGAAGTGCAGCTCAGTGAAGAGAGCTCTGTCAGCAGATCTGTTATTATTTTAGGGACATCACGCAGACTGTTCTTACATAGTGAATCCTCTTCCCTGCAAGTATCTGTATTCCTTCCCCTTCTCTGCTCTTGGTACTCTCCACCATAATCACGCACATCCTCAGCATCCCAAGTTCCCTAATGAGGCGTGATTACTGTGTTAAACTGCTAATTAAAATCAGATATTAAAGCCTACTACCCATAATCCCTCTTGGCTTGCGCTACAAACACCAGGCTGGCTGTCGCCTGGTATTATGCTCTGACAGATCCCAGGCACAGGGGCAACAAGTTGTTCGCCTCACCTTCACAGAACAGCCAGTTCATCAGTCAGTAGCTAATCGGTAATGTGTGCCAACACAAAGCGAAAATAAACTTTGACTTCCCGCTTCTTTTCTCAGTTTGCTCCATTTGCTTTAGTGTGTAAGGTGTAAATGAGAATGTGCATAAGCAAACAGATTGTTAAAAAAAAACATGTTTGAGGCATATGGCGTATGTCAGCATTGTGCATTTTTGAACAGAGAGGTACTAATTTGAGCAAAATGAGGGCGACATGTCAGCAAATAAACTGATTCCACTATCTGTGAGTGATCGGGCTTTCACAGAACAGCTGGTGGGCCATTATACAGTGCGCACTAATGATCAGCCATGTAAAATTGATGAGTCATTGATCTCCAACATTCGTTGGATTTCAGGTTATTAAGTGTACTCTTAATACACAAAATGTGGAGAAGGATGATGAAATGAGTTCCTGATCTGATTTGAGACAGAAAAAGCATATGCAAATATTTAGTTTTTTGTGTTTTTCTGTATATTTGTTTAGCTTTAAATGCGTGTTTGCATGTGATTTTCTGTTTTAAGCACATAAGCAACCCTATCTTACCTCTCAAACTGTTCATGGCTCAAGATAAAATGATGTTTTCCCCCATCAATTTCCAATTAATATTCTCTGCTGGAGAACGGTCAAGACCTCAGTGATCTTCTGCTTCCTCTGCTCAGGGTAATGCGGCACCAAGGCCCTGACTCCAAACAAACTCAGGTCTCCAAGGTGGAGAGTAGGGGTGAACTCTGATCTTTACTTTGCTGCCTCATTAGCCTGCATGCACACCGGCATCTGTTCTATCATGAACTCTAATATGACTGCTTGAAAAGGTAAAATAACCGCTCTTATTGCACCATGTCGGATTAGACTGGTGATGTCCAGGGTTCAACGACCACATGGCACCATTCAGCTTTCATTCAGTTGGAAAAGAAATGCCAAAGAACAACCAATGGACCTTTTTCAGATGGGGAGGGGTTGAAGTCGTTTGGTTTTCCTGCTTGTAGAAAAAAGAAGCGGAGAAATGAGAGGAGAGACAGAGTGGCCACAAAAGAAGGAAAGGAAATGGACAGACAGAATAAGAGGGGTCATTGAGCATAACAGGAACACAGGCCCCGCTGAGCTGGAGGGTCTCTGGCGAGGACGAAGCTACCTATCTTATGGTGACAAGCGGCAAATGGGGGCCCATTACCACATAGAATGCTAATGCCAAACTTTAGGCCCCGGGGACTGGCCTCGTTCCCTAAACACAAGGAGAGAGGAGACCTGCCAGGATGGCATGCATGACAGCCTCCATTCACACCCACAAGTGCAAGAGATAATAACCATATAAATCATAAGAGACTCTTACACTCTTTCTTCCTCGCTCCTTCTCTGCTCTCAATCTGTGTCTTCACTGCTTCTTAACACTTGCTGTTCCTTATTGTCCCCTCTTCTATTTTTTCCTCCTTCCCACTCTCATTCTTTATTTTGTCTCTTAACAAACC
>OMLM01000190.1:17979-31327 GCA_900302695.1 Helostoma temminkii | reverse complement strand
AGAAAGTATCTGTGTCAACAGTGTTTATTACATCCCTGGTATTACTTGGTATCAGATGAGAACCAACTTCTTTGAAATTGCACACCTCTTCGTATTCATGCTCTTGTGTGTTAATGGGAATAGAAAAAATCCCAATTCTTGCAGCAAGAAGAATGCAGGCTGACACTGTAACACTGAGCAGCTGAATAATTACATATAGGCATAAGTGTCTGCATATTTCTGTCCATCAAGCGCAACCTTTACTCTTCAGGTGTCCTCCGTTAATTGACCTCGACTGATTATGTTTAATCGCTGTGTTTGCAATTCTGTCAGCTACACAGATCATAATCGTTTTTGACAAAGGTACCAAGACCTGCACTGTTCTACAGACAGGACCCAGGAGATAGACATCATGTTTTAGTGAAGAATGGACTTCTGAGTGACTGGCAGATACCTCACCGAGACAGAGAGCTCTGGCAGGGCTCCAGTGAGAAAGAGAGAGACACAGAGAGGAAAAGAGTGTGTTTCTCAGAGCAAAGGCAGAATTCAATGAGAGCTTCACTGGAGAGGATGAGATGCCCTTTCTGTGTGCGATGAAGGATGGACAGAAGGGAGGGAGAGAAGCAGAGGAGGAGAGAATGGGGGAGCAAGAGAGAAAAACAATGAGGAAGAGAGAGAGAAAGGACGAAACTTTTCAGTCTGTATTTTCCATTCAAAGACATTTTGACAGGGCAGAGCTGTGGCAAGGAGTGGAGCCATTTTGAAGTCTCCTACCGGCAGCTTGAGGGGAGCAGGAAGCCAGAATAGATATATCTTGGGGCTGCCTGGGTGTTTTTTTTCTCTCCCACCACACTTTCTTTCCTGTTTTTTGACAGCCAGCTCCGAATCACCGAGCAGGTGTCTTCTCATTTTCTGCCGAAACAGTGGGACAGTGCACACAAACACTCCGCTGCTGTTCATAAACAGATAAACACACTCGCCGACCAGACAGACAGCCAAACGTACACACTCACACATACATATAAACATAGCAGTGGCACTCAAGAAGTAACTATGCATTGGAAATGACTACCCTTCACACATAATGTTTTCCACACGGCTGCTGGAGTTGAAGGAGGGCGCAAGAGAGGGGAGCAATCTGTGACTATCCACACTGACACGAAATGAGTGTCACAAAACAGAGCTGCTATTTCCACTTTAATGCATGCAAATAACAGACAGCCATTGACATAGGGGCAAGATTTAGTATGCTCTGTGATTTTTAGGTCACAGGAAGGGGAGGGGTAATTCGTCCTTATTATTCCCTCAACAGAGAGTAATAATGTGGGTAGTGTCACATGCTCTGGCGGGGTATTTTTCTTTGTGGGGGGTAGGTTGCGGGGTGAGGAATTAGCAGGGTTATAGTGCCTTTTAAGTGTCAGATTTTCAAGGCTCTTTCTATGTGACGAGTGTTGAGCTCACTGAGGATCAACAGAGTTGAGGGAGTAGTACAGAGTGTTGACACTGGAATTGCCACAACACAAGTTGCCTCGGACAATATTCACTACATTCATAGCACCACCGCAAGCCCTGTCCCATTGGAAACTGGCCACTGAATGGCTGCTTTGAGAGGTCTCTTTTTGAAGTTCGAGGGGCTTTTGAAAAGCAGCGTATCCCTTGTTACTGCTGTCAGTGATTAAGTTGTGACTGGGTGACTGGGTGAGTAATGCCTACAGTGTATGTGCCCTTTGTACTGATGGAAGCGATATGGATCCAGTACTTATAAGCACAGTCTCATGCAGTCTCTTTAAAGGCTTTCAATTACATAAATAAAACAGCAAAAATGGATTTAAATAATTATAACTAAATAATATATAAATTATAAATACACAGTCAATAATGTTAAATGCATTGCTATTAAAAATAAAACAATAAAAGAATTAAGAAGAATCAAAGTCTTGAACATTAAATGAATTATCTGACTAACATGACCATATCACCACATATGGCTCCAACTGTGAATGAAAAAGATCCATTCTGTCATTTTTGTCCTGTTTATTGCTGTTTGCATGACTCAGGTGCGTGAATCCTCTAATACGCCACTGACTTATGACTGTGATTGTGACACATATTTACCCAAAGACACTGTCCACATGCAGAACATACCCATAAACAACAAGCTCTATAACTCATGGTATCTTATCAAATGTGACTCATGAAGCTCTGTGAAGTTCTGACTGGATTATTTTAGGATTATTTATGTGAACAAGAGGAAGTCATGCTGCTTCCTTTCATATTTCAAGCATGACACCATCCATTTTACCCCTGCGACTATACCTGCATGATCCGGGCAGTATTGAAAGTTTCTGAACCAATTCTATTGTGTATTGTGATCTCTTCAACAGCTCTTGCAAAGCCCACGGGGAGAAGGCAGAACAAGGCGTCGGAAGTCTCAAAATAGCAACTTGCCAGGGGGAGTTGGAGAGAAAAAGGCTCACTGAGTTACAGCACTACTGTGCTGGACGCTTCTTCTCTGTGGAGTTGAGTCACTCCTTGTTGATGTTACTCTCTGCCGTTCAAAGTGGAGGATGCCGTGACATATTACCTCTCGGGCAAAACTACAAAGAGTTGCCTAAGAGTGGCCTGGCTGGCTGCCCGCCATCAGCCGACTTTTTACACATTCTCGACGGATAGTTGTGCTTCTCTCCTGAGGCCGTGCAGTCAGGGAGTACACAGGGATGGGCTCCATGTAGGCTGTAGTGGGGACAATGACTGACACATTCACACAGCAGCACGCAAGGGATAACCCACACATATGCATTGAAAGTCAACAGCACCCACACGTGCAAACATGTATCTGGATACATACAGGAAGGCACATAAATATACACACATGCATAGATGCTCCTGTATGTTAATGCTTAGGCTCATTCCTCATCAGGATGTAGCAGCAGAACATTGATGAGACATGGAGTGGGTGAAATGTCAGAGCTGTGATAGGAGACACCGAGAAGCATTGTCCAAAGCTTTCATAGCACTTCACATCTTCCCGCTTCCATTTTCTAGCCGTACTTCATGCTCATGGAAACACGCTGGAGAGGTCACGTGAGGTCAGGTCAGCATTTGCAAAATTAATTTGCAAGTGTTGGGGAAGATGGAGAGCATTAATTGACTTCACTGTTCAATTGCTGCCACATGTCCCATCTTGCAATAAACTAAAAATAAATATGGAATGAAAACTTTCCATGAAAACTCTTTTTCCTCTTCTTTTTTACTTTTTTTTTCGAGTCACAGCTTCCTGTGGATTGTGGAAATGATTATACAGTTATATTCATGTTTTCTCACATTTCTCAAAATTAACTTTCACACTTTCAAGTCAGCAAACACAACGATCACAGCAAATAACATCACACATTTTTCTAAAATTTAAGAGACCACTCTGTCCTGGTTTAAACAGTCATATCAAGTAAGCCTGTATTGTTTTCACCTAAAACGTTAAAGCTGATCATTCATCAGCATGTTATTGTCAGTCTACTTATTTGAACCTGCTACTCATCACAGTATCAAACAACTAACATCACAATGTGACGTTAGCCATGTTAGGTGGAGTAGATTATTCATATCTGAGGAAATATTTGCAAATTAATGAAGAATGTTTCTTAATAGTTTCTATCTGTTAAATAAATTGTTACTTTTCAACTGGAAGTTTAACTGTTTTGTCTAAGTTTGATATGTGAATAGTATCAAAACCCAGTACTCGCTTCATTTAGTTTTTGAAATATACAAGCAAACTGTGCACAATCTGAAATAAAAATCAGCTTTTCACACCTTTTATTAGGAGGAAAATATATTCAGCATGTTTACTAGTAAAGAGTACAAGTAACCAACAGTGTGCAGAATTCATGGGTTGCTTCTCACCAGGAAGCATTTTTACAAAATTGTGTGTATACCCCCCGTGTGAGTTAATAAATAAGTACCAGTGCCATGCTGGCAAAAGCCTCCTGCTTAGGTGTAACATACAGTATGCTCTGAACACATTACAGCTCGTTCTTCATCTCCTCATAGTAGATGAATCATAGTATTCTTAGTACACTGTATAAAGCATAAAAATAATTCAACTGCACACTGACTTTTACAAGATTAACATGGATTATGACGCTGTGCTCATAAAAGACACATTGGAGAAATGTGTCATGTTAAAGGGGCGAACCTGTGATTGCAATAAGCTGAACTGTCATCATGTAACAATGCAACAAATCATCTAAATACCTTCATCAACACACAACTGGACGACACAAGTATGATTTCATGTTAACAAAGAAAATAACAGTGTCAAAGCACAATAATAAACATCAACTTAAACATGAATAAAGACCTGCAGACATTTCTGCTCTTATTATGTTTAGAAAATGAATCCATTAATTCAGTAGAGTGTGCAGTCATCTCAGGTTTTAATTTTCCCTTCTCACATTTCATTAACACCTCTAGATTGTCTATGGGGGGGATGAAATAAAAAAAAGTGACTAAAAACTATAATACTTTAAGAATTCTGGCAGTACAGCCGTTTTTTCATTCGGTCGTTACCTAATGTTTGCATTATATATGCAGAACATCCAGACAGAAAATGACTTTTTTGGAAAAATAAAAAAGAGGAGTGATGTATAATCTCTTATCAGAACTTGTTTTAATTTGGTGCTATCAGTCATTGCGTGGGAGTGTGAGTCACTCTTTTTGAACATCTCATTTTCAAAACACCTCGTTTTCACTGATGAGGCCTTTGTGACGGCGTCGAGTGCTTTCCTTGGCATCATTTTAGACCACTCATCCGCTTGATAGCAAGATCGATACAGCACGCACTATGATAATGATTTTCTGTGATGATTTTCAGCCTTGATCTTCAATGTTCTGGTAGTAAACACTGTCTCATAATCGCCTACATTTCCAATTTGTATCTTGTTATTCCAAAGGCCATGGGACATAGAATTATTATTGTTAATTTTTATGTGAGTCGTGTTTTCCCCAGTGGTCTTATACTGCTTGTTTAAACACCATCCAATGATAAATGTTTTTTTTTTGTATGATTTTATTTAAATTGCCTCGAGGGTTTTTAAAACTGACATTTCCACCTCAAAAAACTACTCTATTAAAATGAGGTGTATTTATTTATTAATTCAAATAATTATTTAGTCCACATAAAAATTGACTGGGTCAAAATGAATAAATTTTAGGTCAGTATAACAGGGTTAAAGAACATTGTGCTTCGGCCACAAATTTAATTTAAAAAAATGTACGGTTGCACATTGAGGCATGCAGAGATGAAATGTTTGTGCTCCTCAACAGCCTTTTGTGCTGACACATAAATGCACGCATGAAATAAATCCACAAAAACTGCAGTTTTTGGTTGCGTGAACTGTTCTTCAGTGCAGGAACAACAGGGTAAGAAAGCCGGATTTTGTGTTAGGTTTTATATTCATATTAGAGAGCACCAGTTAAATGCTACTGTCAACTCCTGCTCTTTTTCAACATACATGTCACTATTGGTTTCTGATTGTGTTACATGCACACGTCATTTAAAACCAATCTTTTTGTGGTGATGTTGAGGTTAAAGTCTGCTCGTTGTGTCTAAAATACTGAACACTTACCAATTCATAACTGATGAAAATGTTTTAAGTCATAGCAAACAATACTATGGGGAAAATATCCTATTCTGACTAGTGATGATTATATATGTTAAGTATATTTACTCAATAGTTACGCATACCTATATACTATTAATTAAGTTTATGTCGTAAAAACAAATCTGCTGAAGGATGACCATGATACGTCAAACAGTTCATGTGCTACATGACTTTGCTGTCTCCTGTTCTCCAACCACAACCTTTTGAGGGGCCTTGGTTATAATGTGACAATAGAGGGCGCTAGTAAGCAAGGATAAAGCCACTGCTGGAATTCAGACAGCCGTCTGAGAAAGATGCAGCTGCTGAGACTGGCTGTCTTTTTGCCTTTTCTCCTCATTCTCCTCCCTCCCTGTATCTCACTGTCCCCCGCTCACTCCTTCACTGTATGATTTCACACACACACACACACAGAGAGAGAGAGAGCAGAGAGAGACAGAGAGAGAGAGAGAGAGAACCGCACTGTCTCCCCAGTTAGTTAAAAGAAAAAATCCACTCTGTTCTCGCATTTTAAGCACAAACTCCACGATTTCTTTATTTCATTTTATTTTACACTTTCTATTTCAGTGGAAAGTCGCATATTTGTTGCAGTGAATTATTTCACACAAGCGCCGAAATGCGCTCATTTGCACATCTTACACGAGCACCACTGGTAGAACGTAATCACGATGCCGGACAGAAAACTCGCCAGCATCACCTTTGTTCAGCAGTGTACCCGTCTCGAGCCCCGGTAAGGCAGCTGTGGTAGGACACACATCGCGCACACTAATCTTCCACATGGAGTTAGTTTGCGCAGTGGCCGCAGAAGAAACCCTGGCTCTGATCGCCAGGCTCACACAGGACGGGATGTATATCTGTGTTCCTCACATACACACAGTCAAAGCTGCAGTCTCTCAGTTCTGGATGATGAGTGTGCTGAGCTGCTTACAGGCGAAAGACACCGAGCTCGCTGCGCCGGAGAGCACAGCCACTTGCGACCACACGCATTCACATTAGTAACCACAGGGAAACCACAGCATTGCGCACACGGTCGGACCAGTCCCGTCTCGTCTGTCCTGCAGCGGCTGTGCCTTAATGCTGCCGGGAAGACATTTAGAACCCTTTCTTATCACAGTGAAAACACAACTTGTGTCAGACTAAAAGTGTGTAAAAGTTATGATTTGAATTCGCTCGTCACACAAGGATTATCTTGCAGTAAAACCAACAAACCCACCCAACACCACACCGCGGAGCCCATAAATTGTAATAACGTTGCTATACTGTGCATGTTATAATGTAAACGTCACTGAAATCGGTATTTTTCTATGTCACCTCGCCATATCGTACACGGGAGCACTGTATGAAGCATCCGAACTGTGCTCACAAAGTGCCGATCGACGTGTCGAGAAATCGCCGGTGAAAACCGCCGAATTAAGGAACATCCCATCTTCTGTCCATTTTGGCCAAATATTGTCTGCTGTACTCTGTATCTAGAGATCACGACCAAAGTCCGACCCTGTTTACGTGCACCGCTGGGGGAGAAGACACCGGAGGGGGGGGTGGAGAGAGGGAGAGAGAGAGAGAGAGAGAGGGAGAGGGAGAGAGAGAGAGAGGACTGCAATATCATTTGTGAATCCTTCTCACAGTGCTGCAGATAGGGGCTGCCAGCACATGCGGCGCGCCTGCAGGTGAGGGAACAGGCTGAATATGTTGAACTCACTGAGGAATTCATCCAACGTTTCCTAAAAACCTGCGTCGGATATATATCTTTAATTTTTAATTTGTTTTTTTTTTTTCCCATTGTAATAAAAGCGTGAATTTTCACCAGGTTCACGTTGTGGAGTTGTCTCTCTAGAGGAGGCTGCTGTCTGCTGGTTGCAAGTGACTTGGAGGAAGAGAGCAGACTACGCAGCCGGACAGGTAATTCGCTTCTTATTCACATCCTGAAGATCGGAGAGTTGACGCGCCGTCGAGACTCGCTGTGTGATGAGTTTGGAAACTGCGCGAGCATTTAAATGATCATCTGACATATGTGGACGTATCATCGGACAGAGGGATATCGCAGCTCAAGGGGTTTGAACCATAAACTGTGAGTAAAACGGCGCATATGGACTTTTTGGTGATGGTGATGTTCGGACTGTAACACTTCGGCTTTTACGCGCATGAAATTCACATAGCCTGTTTGTGACACCCGCGGAGCGCACGGAACCTCTCCGGAGTGCTTTTAGTATAGCTGCGATTTATTATACTAAAACAAGGAAAACAAGCAACTAACATCCACTGCTGTGGGAAAAGCAGAGGCGAGAGGAAAGACCGTGCACTTGCGGCTTTTGCACTGCAGCAGGAGCAATGTAGGAAGTCGCCCGGAGGATGAAGTCTCACACATCCCGAAACCGAGGGCTTTGCTCTTAATGAGAACGATATTTCTTTTACATATTCGGACTTTCCATTAGCTTTTTAAAAACATTTATTCAAATCAAATCAACATTTTCAGGGGAGAACAATGAGGACTACTGGTGCAGTGGACTATTTGTACTATTGCATGCTCATCCTGCAGCTTGTGCATCAGCCCGCAGCCAAGCAAGTGCTCCGGTACCGTTTGGCTGAGGAGGGACCTGCCGATATCAGAGTAGGGAACGTAGCCGGCGACCTGGGCATTGTGGCCGGGTCCGGTGAGGTGACATTCACGCTAGAGTCAGGCTCAGATTTTTTCAAAATAGATAACATAACAGGTGAGCTCACCACCAATGAGAGGCGAATAGACCGTGAAAAATTACAGCAGTGCCAAATGATATTTGATGAAAATGAGTGCTTTATAGATTTTGAAGTGTCAGTGATTGGACCAGCCCAGAGCTGGGTCGACCTCTTTGAGGGAAAAGTCATTATATTAGATATAAATGATAACACTCCCTCTTTCCCTTCCCCTGTCCTGACACTCTCTGTGGAGGAAAACAGACCCATTGGAACCCTTTATCTGCTGCCCACAGCTACAGACAGAGATTTTGGCAGAAATGGAATAGAGAGATATGAGCTTATTCAGGACAATGGGGAGAACTCAAGGCGCTTGGGCTCTTCTGGAGATTCATACTCCGGAAAGAGGAGATTTGACGAAGGCGCGAGCAGGAGCAGCGTTTTTGAACTGCAAGTTGCTGACACTACTGATGGAGAGAAGCAGCCTCAACTCATCATTAAAGGGGCTCTTGACAGGGAACAGAGAGACTCCTATGAGCTCACGCTGCGTGTAAGGGATGGAGGAGATCCTCCTCGCTCCTCACAGGCCATACTGAGGGTGATGATCACTGATGTGAATGACAACAGCCCTCGGTTTGAAAAGAGTGTGTACGAAGCTGACCTACCTGAAAACAGCTCCCCTGGCGCCCCGATACTACAGCTCAAAGCAGCTGATGCAGACGTGGGGGTTAATGGTCAAATAGAGTATGTGTTCGGGGCAGCCACAGAGTCAGTAAGGAGGCTGTTGAGGTTGGATGAGAGCACAGGGTGGCTGAGTGTTTTGCACCGCATTGACCGCGAAGAAGTGAGCCAACTGAGGTTCACAGTAATGGCCCGTGACCGAGGCCAGCCACCAAAAATGGACAAGGCCACCGTGGTGTTGAACATCAAGGATGAGAACGACAATGTTCCCGCTATAGAGATACGAAAAATTGGACGCATTTTTTTAAAAGATGGGATAGCCAATGTAGCTGAGGATGTGGTGGTGGACACACCCATTGCCTTAGTTCAGGTATCAGACCGTGACCAGGGGGAAAATGGTATAGTGACCTGCACCGTGGTAGGGGATGTGCCCTTTCAGCTCAAACCAGCCAGTGAAATGGAAGGTGAGCAGAATAAAAAGAAATATTTCCTTCACACGTCTGCACCACTGGATTATGAGGCCACACAGGAATACAATGTGGTGATAGTGGCTGTGGATTCTGGAAGCCCCAGTCTGGCAAGTAATAACTCTCTTATCGTCAAAGTGGGTGACACTAATGACAACCCGCCTATCTTCAGCCAGAATGTAGTAGAGGTGTCGTTTCCAGAAAACAATGCTCCTGGTGAGAGGGTGACAACTGTGGCAGCCATTGATGCAGATAGTGGGAAGAACGCTGAAATAGCCTATTCCCTTGACTCATCAGTAAATGGGATTTTCTCTATCGATGCGGACAGTGGAGACATCAGAGTAAACACCATTTTGGATAGAGAGCAAACAGACCGCTATGAATTCAAAGTGATAGCCAAAGATAAAGGCATAAACACCCTTCAGGGCTCTGCAACAGTGGTTGTCCTTGTGGCCGATAAGAATGACAATGAACCAAAGTTCATGCAGGATGTGTTCACCTTCTATGTCAAAGAGAACCTTGAGCCAAACAGCCCAGTTGGCATGGTTACAGTCATTGATGCAGATAAAGGCCAAAATGCAGAGATGACTCTTTTCATTGAAGAAGAGGAAGACATCTTTTCTATTGAGAATGACACTGGGACCATTTTCTCCACTTTATCCTTTGACCGAGAGCAGAAAACCACATACAGCTTCCGTGTCAAAGCTGTGGACGGTGGTGACCCCCCTAGATCCGCCACTGCTACAGTTTCACTGTTCGTCATGGATGAGAACGACAATGCACCAACAGTCACTTTTCCAATAAACAGCTCCTATACCCTTCTTCCTCCTTCCAGTAACATCAGAACAGTAGTGAGAACTGTTATAGCTACTGATAGCGACACAGGCATCAATGCAGACCTGAACTACAGCATAATTGGGGGAAACCCCTTCAAGCTGTTTGAGATCGATGGGGGCACTGGGGTCATTTCATTGGTGGGGAAGCTGGAGCAGAAGCATTATGGCCTCCACAGACTGGTGGTCCAAGTGAACGATAGTGGGCAGCCTTCACAGAGCACTACCACATTGGTTCATGTGTATGTTAATGAAACTGTTTCCAACTCCACTGTTGTAGAGACCCAGGTGGCTAAGAGCCTGAGCACATCTCTCAACACAAATATTGCTGGTGACCCCAACTATGATCTAAGCAAACAACGGTTGAGCATTGTAATTGGAGTCGTTTCAGGCATCATGACAGTCATCCTTATTATTCTTGTTGTTGTCATGGCCCGTTATTGCCGTCCCAAGAACAAGAATGGCTACGAGGCTGGCAAGAAGGATCACGAGGACTTCTTCACACCGCAGCAGCATGACAAATCA
This sequence comes from Helostoma temminkii, assembly GCA_900302695.1. Lineage (NCBI taxonomy): Eukaryota > Metazoa > Chordata > Actinopteri > Anabantiformes > Helostomatidae > Helostoma > Helostoma temminkii. The sequence continues at coordinate 20,518 of OMLM01000190.1, read as the reverse complement.
AAGAAACCCAAGAAAGATAAGAAAAAACAGAAATCCAAACAGCCACTCTATAGCAGCATTGTTACTGTAGAGGCCTCAAAACCCAACGGGCAGCGATATGATGGTGTCAACGAGAAGCTGTCAGACAGTCCAGGCATGGGTCGCTACCGTTCAGTCAATGGAGGGCCTGGGAGCCCAGATCTGGCTCGGCACTACAAGTCCAGTTCGCCACTACCTACTGTCCAGCTTCACCCGCAGTCCCCAACAGCTGGAAAAAAGCACCAGGCAGTTCAGGACCTTCCCCCTGCCAATACCTTTGTTGGCACCGGAGATAACATTTCCCTTGGATCTGACCACTGCTCCGAATACAGCAGTCAAACTATCAACAAGTACAACAAACAGGTAAGAAGACACATTTCCATGTTCTTTTTTTCCCCCACCACTAGTCTTAAATGTCTTCTGTTTCTTCCTCTTAGTGTTCTCTCTACCATAATGCATTCTGACAGGGCTAGTCTCAGTAGTCTTGTTGCCTTTATGGTGCTAATGTGTGTCAAGTTAGTGGTATTGATCTGTTTTGGTTTGGAGTGCCATTCACATGTAATATTGAAAAGAGGAAAGAAAGGTTTGGATTAGCTCAGCAAAAAGTATTATTACCATTCAATTAAACATGTCCAACTTTTGCACTTATCATATCATGTGTTGAGGCTTTCTTTTTTCTGTCAAGGGTGTCACAACTAGTAACCTTGGCAAATGTGTGTCAGAGTGTTGTAGACAGCACATAAGGATTTGGTTTGCAGTTATTTTATCCCAGAGGGGGGCATGGCAGGAGCCGCCGACTACACTCCCTTAGAAATGTCAAACCCTGTCCTGAACTCTGTCTGTGACAAACTTACCTTTTATTCTTGTGAAAGGGGGAGAGAAAAAGCAGAATGGTAAATGGAGGTTGAATGTAGCTCAAACACGGCTTTGTAAGATTTGTGAGAAATTCTGCTGTCTCATGATGAGTAGAATATGGCCACGAGGTCACATTAACATTCTTCTGTACTTTGAGGTCTGTATAAATTTATTGACCTACCAGATATTTTTCATATCACCTCCTATACTGAGCCCCTGCTTCTTCATTTTTTCTCATAAATAAATGTATGTCATCTTCTGCCTGCTTTTGCTCTCTTCACCACTTTCCAGATCATCTTACCTCTCTTCTGTTTTTACGTTTCTGCTCTTTTCTTCTTAGTGAACCTTTTCTTCCGTTTGCATTGTTGGAAGAAAAAAAAAAAGCATAGTTGGCACGATGTGATTCCACATCAAATCCCAGGACGTGTGTGCTTTTATCAATACAACTTAGCATTTTTTGGTTGTTTTTGCACGGTCAGGTGCAACAACAGTGAAAGATAAAGGTAATACATTATGAAGTCAGCTAATTTGCATATTCAGAAAAAAAGAACACCGTTTTATGTGTTTTATATGACAGTCTAATGAATTATTGATCTTTGTTTTACTTGGTATCAGCAGCTACTCCTTTAGAATTCTGAAACGCTGTTCTCTCACAGAACACAGCTGCATTGTTTCTTTTTTCATTTGTTTGCGTATTCCTCCTTTCTTTCCTTTTTAGATTTCTTCATGAGATTTCATTCATTTTATATTCTAAGCCCACTTTTGCCTGTTCCCCTTCAAACTCTCCTATGGACCTGCATAGTACATCCTTGCTTCCCTTGTATCTATCCATTTTCTTCTCTATTCCTTTTTTCTCTCTGCATTTTTTCAGCCTCTGCCACATCACACCCCTTACAATGGAGCTCTCTGCCTTGCCTTTCTTTCTTGCAGTGGTTTTCTTTTTTAATCTCCTCTCTCATCTCTCTGTATCCATCTCCCTTCCGTCCTGCTATTTCTCCCCTCAAATCATTTCACTCCCTTTTTAGTTCTCTCCCTTTTCTTCCCCTGTTCTGTCTCTAACAGCTTCTAATACGGTGTATTCACTGAGCTGTTTCCCAGAGTGTGAGGAGTGCTGTTGCTTTCGGATGTCTCCTGCATAATTAAAAGGGCACTCTATTTGCTGTTGTGGCAGCAGCATGTATTGTGTGTCACCATGCACTACCTATGTAATTATTATATATTTACTGTCTATAATAATGCTGTGGTGTCTTTTATGGACTGAGAATTCGTTAGAATATATGAAGGTCCTTGACAAAAGTCAATTCTCACTGAACACATTACACAAAAGACACAAAAAGGAAAATATTATTTTCTTGTGATGCTCAGCACTTAGTTTGGATGCTTAAATTGCAATAAAATAGTAAAGGTACCCTGTCAGGAAACCTATGAGGTATTTAATACAACAGCTAACAGGTATTCAAATTGCCTCTTATATCCCAAGGGCTGCTGATACATTCAGTTGGGGTGAATAGGGCGCAATTTAATGGCTGCACAAGAGAGCTAATTGCGGAGAAGGTATGTGTTCATGCGCTCCAATTATAGCGTTAAACAGCCACCTTTATATTAGTTTAAACTGTGAAACAGTCATGCTATTTATTATACTGGTGCTAAATCTTAAGTATATAAG
>OMLM01000190.1:789-13402 GCA_900302695.1 Helostoma temminkii | reverse complement strand
AAGCCTGTTTTCACAGGCCAAGATGCAACATCTGTGCTTTGTGTGTGTGTGTGTGTGTGTGTGTGTGTGTGTGTGTGTGTGTGTTCGTGTGCCTGTGCTGCTGTGTTTACTCAAGGAATGCAGTTCATTATATTCGTATGCATGTCTGGTTATTACATACAGTCCCCAAACACATGCGTACAGAGTCAGATGGAGCCTGAAGGCTAAAGCAACACTTCATTTTCACCTATTAAAAACTCACGATAAGCTGGAGTTGTCTCTGACAACTTCTCTTGACTCTCAGTAGTCATCTGTGCCTTCGAGCAGGGCACTGGGAGCTCCTTCACCCCAGACGAATTATTTATCGGACACTGCTGTGTCGAAGATGTGTACTTTAAACCTATTCAGCTTGGATCCACATACTTTCTATATTAAATTCTGTAGATGAGTGTAAAAAAGCTGAAGTATTCATTAGGAAAGCATAGGCGGGAGCAGGAGGAGCCCCTGTATCGATGAGGCCTTACCTGGCAGAGAACAGGCTATTAGCCAGGCCCGATAAATCTTGTCAGAGTCTGGAAGAGTCTGCCTGCCTGCTGAAGAATGAAGGTCACGGGGCCGCTGGAGTTACGAGCGGCCTCACAAGGTAACTGCTATCACATCAGCTGAAATATGAAGTCCAGCCAGCCTTTTTTTTTCAAAATGCTAATTTTTCAATTTGTCTCCTTCTCGGTGTGTACTTTCCTCTGCTTGCTCTTTTAGTATGCTACACCGATGAAGGATTCAATTAAAATGTGAATAAGGTTACAGCTGTGGTATAGTTTGTGATCATTACCATATGGCAGATGAAGACATATATGTACTGACTGTGCTTAGGAATTTTTATGTAAGATTGATTTATAAAATGTTCCTAAATCTTTTTCAGTATTTTTGTGTGCCTCGCATTTAGCTCCCAGTGATTTAATGTTACAGAGCAAGGGAGGACAACGAACCCCCCAGATATCCTTAAAAGGATGGGAGGAAAAACTGAATAAAAGCGTTACTTTTATTAAGTCGAGACACATCCACCATTTGTTGTATACTGCAGGAATTTTCCATGACGTTATCTGGGGAATATTAGAATATTATCCACAGCTGAGATGGTTACTTAGTTACTCCTTTAAGCATTTCAGTCATTTCATTCAGTCATCAAGCAGAAATACCAAACACTTGTTGGTAATTGCCTCTCAGATGTAAAGTATTATTTTCATAAAATATATTATCACATACAATAGCTTTTTTCATATGCTCGTCACTGAAACAAGCTGTTTAAACAAACCACCTCCTGAGAAGTTATAATTTGCATTTGTAACTATGGACACAGTAGCCTTTTGTTGGGTGATGTGGAAAAAATTTGTTTTCAGGCTGCTGTTGATCCTTCTCATTATTTTTTGAGGCTCTACCCAGGAGCTGATATGTTTAAGGCGATTAATTGAATAGTTGTCTCAGATAATTAATCAATAACCTCTTTTACAGGTGAATTTAGCAAGTCACTCTTTAAAGGAGTCACTTTATAACTTCACAGTTATTGTTAGTATTTTAACACCGCTCTGCTCAGCCCACCTGTAGCCCGACCAATCAGAACACAGTGGTATTAAGGTGAGAGGGACTTGAGAGACAGGAGCTAAAAGTTTTAGACTGAGGGTGAACAAAGGTATTATATTAAGGTCTATTATAATAAAAATAAGCAGTCTTTTCACAGTTAGCTATTGTGGTAACACCTTTGGGCTTTTCAGTGCTGGTCAGACTAAACCAGACATTCGAATATGTTATCTTGGGCTCCAGGGAATAATGAGTGCATTTCCACTGTTGTCTGACATTTTATACATTGAACAATCTGAATCTAAGTATATAAAGAAAGAAGTGTCAGATGCATTCATAAGGAAAATAATTGGTTGCAGTTTTGCAGTTCTCCTATGATGGAAAAATATGACCTGCCTGGAGAGCGTACAAGAAATGGAAGCAATTTTAAAACACAGCTTTACATCAAATTAGCTCAGTATGAACTGAATTATGGTTAATTTGTTAAGATGAAAAGTTATGCTCCGTAGTAGAGCTCTATATTATGTTGCCACAATAAACTGTGCTGTATATAGTCTGACACCAGTCCTTATATGCTGTATATTCCCATAGGCCTGCCCCTGTTGCCCTGCAATATAAAGTGGAGATGGATGTAACGCTGACTTTAGTCAGACAAATTCTACTGTGGATTGAGGAGCTCCAGACATTTAATATGGTTTCAGGTATTGATTTGTGGCACCTTGCCCTATAGCCTGTTTATTATCTAGCTTTGGTTTCACCTTTTTACTCTGTTTCTCGCAGTATCTCAGGAGATGGAGTCCTTCTCCTTATATCTCTCTCAGTCTTCCCAGCAACATTGTTCTGAGTAACAGCTACAAATAGTCAATCAAACCGGCCGCTGGCGAAGAACGCGACGGCCATTTTGGTTTGTGAATGAGCGAGCGAACTCAGGTACTTGAATAATAATGTGCACTGAACTGTGGCTTTTGCTCAGTTTGCTGCAATTATGGAGGGGGAGAAATGGAGGAATGTTATCACGACAAAAAGACCGGTCTTTGACATGGTTCATTTACCCTGAGTTGGTCCAATACAACACTTGTGACACAATAGCCAATTGTAAATTACAGGGTGGATTCAGTGTTGAGAAGTGCCTTGAGGGGGAGCTAGCCCACAGAGGTGGGGGAAATAGGGAATCTTGTTATATTTGTTGGTATTTGGTTGTAGGTTGATGAGGTCTGGGACTGGGGGAAAGGCAAGGACATCAATCAAACTGACATGTCTGTAGGCGGTAAAATTATTAGAATAATAGTAAACAAAGCCGCTAAAAGTTCCTCATTTGTTTTTCTTTCTGTTTGTTTTTTTTTACCTCAACTTTATTTCAAACGCAGACCTTGCTCAATACGCTCCATTTAATGTCAGATCCATCACATTTAATCTGTCTGTACTGATATATTAATAACAGACTACTTTGGTGTAAGGAGGCCAACTGCTGGGAACATAAGAGCCTAAAGGAAGCCTATCACACAGTGAAGAGCTCTTGGTGACGTAGAGGAGCTCATAGGGGTTCTGACAAGCAGCTAAATGCCTACGTGTGTGACATGCACGGGTGTGTTGTGGAGATCCCCAGCTGGACTTAGACGGGAGACAGTTACTTTCTGTTTAATCACCATCAGAATTCTGTGGGTGCTGCAGCGAATGTTTGAGTAGCACAGATTATTTCCCCCTGTGAAGCCAATTGCGAGTGATCGTTTGATGTCTACGCAAATGTGCTTAACTTGAAAACCTCTTTCTGCCTCCCTTTTCCTTCCTCTGCACATTTGAAAGATTTACGTCAGGGTGTGTGCATTTGTGTGCACTCTATTGAATCTCTTTGAATGAGCTTTTCTTTGCTGAGACAGTCTTGTCTCCCAGTGAACTGGCGACATGACAGTTGGAGACCTTGTAATTTATGTCTAAAATGCCAGCGCTATCTGTGCCAGGGTGATTTTGTTTGAACAAGGAGGGTCCTCAGTTGCTGTTTAACCCTATACCTGTGTTTGCTCGGCAATCCTTGGTGGGCTGACTATTGTTACTATGGCAATATACCTCCACCATACTCTCACCCACCTACTGCAACTTCTCCCTTGGCCATATGCCTGGTTTTTTAAAAAGGCTCTCACTGCTCTCTCATCTTGCTTGTACCCAGTAATTCAGACACATCACTGCCAAAAGTGGAGCTGAGGGCCAACGTCTTCCCCCCAAAAGTCACAGTATTCTAACAGCTTTGGCCTGGAGTTGGATGAGGCGTGGGAACGTCATGTTCCACTAAACTCTTTTGATAAAGCCACCTGGGCAAATGGGGAGCATTTCAAAGATGAAGGTCCCTGAACACTAAACTGGCAGCAGTTGCTTTACTACAGTGCGCTCATCGTTTCCCTGTGTCACGGCTCCTTAGGGATCTGTAATTTACTGCCCTCCCCACTTTGAGCACTTGATTCACGAGATCAAATTAAACAGTGAGAGAACATCAGTGGCTGAACAATGCTTTTCTTTTCAACTCAGAGCCACCATTTAGACACCATCTAAAGTCCTGTTTAGCTACTGGTTAACCGTTCGCTACATTGTCTCGTGCCTGGGAAACGGTGCTCAGCATGGTGGAAACAGACTAAAGAGATATTCAACGTTAATATTTTTATTGCCAGAAGGGAAGAATGAGCTTGATATGGCTAAACAAAAGCATTTTAAAAGATATGAGTCACATATTCAATCGTAGTGAGAAAAAGACATAGCTTACAAGGTCAAGTGTATTATTGATGTAGTGCACCACATAGGAATCTAGTGTTTTCATATATTCTAGAGTATCAAATAGCCATGAATCATAAAGGCAGAAGAAACAAGTCCTCTATATTTCATCCTATATCTGAGGAGCATAACGACTGAATAGAAATGCATTCACTCAGACAGATTAAAGGAGGTGGTGTCAAGGCTCAAAAATGAAGCAACGTCGAATAAATGCAGTAAATGTCCAAGGAACACAGTGACTGACCAAGTGTGTAAACCGAAAGGCAGTAAATTGTGAAGTGCTCCATCATATTTAGAGGTATGCAGGCAACTCATCATCTAAAATCCTTAAGTGTGGTGTGTTTCTGACTGTGTGTAGATCTAAGTGGAAACGTGTCTCTGAGTAATGACTCGTGACACGCATGTGGCCTAACGAAGTGTGCCTGTGTGTCAACATGAATGTGCCTGATTGTAAGTTGTTGGTAAATTGCCCCAGAGACTGCCTGCAGAGTTTGCTCTGTTGCTCTGTTTGCATGCCTTCACAATTAACACTAACCTTTTTAACCCTTACCTTTTAATAACTGTATCAGACAATTAGCTCAAATGCTGATCCAGTGAAGAAGATTTTTGCGTCACACATAGGGATATATATTAAACTTTGCATTTATGATTCTCTTAAGGTCTCGCTCTAAAGAATATTCTCTAAATACAAAATTCTTTGATCTACAGCGGGGACAGGCTGCCTTTTGGAGCACACAGCGGCTACTGTTTGATTAGTAGTCTTAGCCTGTCTGCAGACTTTTTGTCAAAGCTCATAATAAACACTATGGGCAGTGAATGGTGTGTACCTCTGTGTGTGTATGTGATAAGACAAGGCAGACAATAGGTCTCTGTGTACGTGAGCATATGTGTGTTTGCATGTGGGGGGCATGTTCCTCGGGCGTCACTTGCTACTGACTACGTTTTACCTGCCTATAGTGGCCCAGTCTGTTTTTATGGCTTAGTGTGTTTCTCACTGGGGGCAACGTCTGAGGCTCAGCTGTTTTTATTAACATCCAGGAGGTGGAGAAAGGTTGAGACTGAAGGAAGACAGTGGGAAAAATGATGTGGAATACCAAGCAACCAGCTTTAATTTAAACAGCTACTGTTGAACTGACAAGGCAATGTGTACAACTTCCACATCCTTCCTTTATGTATTGCTCAGGCCATCGTCACTTCATACTTTCAGGCATTCGTGTGATTTATCATCACACGCGGAAATATGCTACACGAATATTGTATGCTGTCAGAATGCAGACGCAAGATAGGAAAAAAGAAAAAAAACACTCGCTGTCCGTCTCACAGTTTATCACTTTACAGTGCGATCTCAGGGTGATACATTGTGAAGAGGGCGGTGGGAATGGACAACAGTGCCTCACGTGTTTACCTTGCATCGGCACAATGACAACACTAATAGCGACAGCACTAGGAGGAGGCTCTTTGTGCAGCACAAGCTGATATACGGAAAGGGAGTGACAAGGTTTGAAAAATTGGCAAACAGTGCTTGCTGGAAGGCTTCCTTGGGGCTTGGGTACCTTTGGTATCCTGTGCGAATGCAGAGGAGTGTGAATGAAAAATAGCTGTGTGATCCTGCCATGTTGCTTCTGTCAAGAATGCATGATTTTTTTCTCCCTCCCTCCCACCGCTCGCTGTCATCTTCATCATCTGCCCCTCAAAGCTTGTTTTTTTTCTCTCTCTCTCACTCTCTCCGCTTCTCATCATCTCTGTTTTAACACTCCATTCTCTCACCAACATCCCCTCCTCCATCTCTCCTCTGTGTTTTTGCTTTTTCCTGTTCTCATTCTCCTCCTATCTATCTATCCTCCCCTTCCTCTGTTCTTCCAGCTTTAGCTTTGTGGTTATTTAAGGCTTAGAATCCATAAAACCCGCCTTAGGTGTATTTTCTTTTGTTACTTTCCCAAAATTGGCGCATATACAGCTGCATTGTTTGCTGTTGATCCTCGTTCAGCCACTGGCCGTCAGACGAGAATTTCATGTGGTTTAGTGGTGACTTAAGCCTAGATGGAGTCCTGCGATCCCATCAGCGGATTTTAAGCAGAGTTGTTGCCACTTATTTTGAAAGTTAAGAAGACGGGATACCTGTCCGTGCCTGCCCTTCCCCTGAGGGAAAACTGCCAGAGATCCACCCTGTGGACATAAGCTCTTTACTGCTATATACAGCAAAGCACACAATTCTAAAAACAATATAAGTGAAACTGATGAATTCTGGCACATTTTATAATAACATTGTGTGTAAAACAAGTCTGTCTAGAGAACTATTCTGTCCATTCTGTTTTCACGGGTGCACCACCTTTACTAGCCCGTACTTGCACACCAGATACTTAATGTCCGTGTGGGTGTGCGGGAGATTATTTGAATCAGTTATTTTTGTCTTTCTAGACTAGCAACATTGTTTTTTCTTTTTCTTTTCTTTTTTTTTTTGTGTGACACAAACTAAAAACAGTCACAGCGTGATCCCTCCTGCACAACATCTGGTCCAGATTGCATTACCCTTCCTAATTAAACCCTGTTTACCTCAACATTCTCAAAGCAGACTACTGACTAATTATTAGGCACTAGCTCCTCAAAGCCCTGTTTAAATATCTCACGCTGATGAGGGTGCTGCTGTTGTAGCTGGTGAGTGAACATTAGAAATGAGACAGGAAACAAGAGCCTTACCCCTTGAGCGTCCTATCTTGTCCGTGTTGACGACCAAGTCCCTGCCAGAATTTATTGGTGTACCACACTGGAAAAAAAAAAAAAAACTTTAATTAATGCCCAGGAACGCATTTTAAACATTGTTTTTGTATATTCAGTGGAAGGCGGTTTAAAAGGAGAAGAAAAAAAAAGTAATCTAGAACTTGCGGCAATTTCCAATCATACATTTTTAATGTTTATTCCGCTGTTTCTTAATTAAATCCATGCATCAGAATATAGTACAAAGCCTAGTATCAGAAGAAGGTTTGCAGGGTGGGGAGAAGACAAATTTATAATGCATAATTTCCCAGGGAATGTCCATGAGGAATTTTCATTTTTTGAAAGGGGTTCTTATGACTTTTTAGTGGCACTGTATATTTGCCTTTTGGGTTTTGGTATGAAGGGACTAAAAAAGTCTGCTGGGTTGTGTGAGCACACAGTATTCCCAGTCATTTCACATGTGAAATATATTGGATGGTTAGCTGAAGCTAGGGTCACCTCAGAAAGACACATTTTAACAGTTTTAGACCTAGTTTAACAGACTCCCTGCAAACACACTCACACACACACTCGCTCTCTCTCTCACACACAGTATTATCCTGGGCAGCAGCCTGATTCAATTAGTAGGAGGTGAGGAGCAGGGAGATGAGGGTCACACTTGCCTTTCCAGCCCAAATGGAGATGCTTCCTGGGAGACCCAGCTTGTGTCTAAATTTGTCAGCTCTTGGGTCATTGTTTCATCACGGCCCCACTATTGCTCCAGGGCTTGCCGTGACTCTGTAAGTTGAACTATCTGTATATCTATAATGTACATTTCAATTCAAGAGCTCATGCTCGCTCAGTGATGTTGTTTTCTTGCAATGTTCTTCACATTGCTGCAGTCACAACCCAAGACCCCCCGCAGCTAGTAGATATGGTTTCTTTGCGCTAGCATATCAATGAGGCTGAAATTTACAGAACTACAAGTTATGCATATATTTCATTTTTAAAGATGGAGGATAAAAATAAATCACAGAGCAAAACACAGCGACCTCTATAAAATCACGTATCTTCACCTACCCCTGGAGGAATACTGATGACTGCCTACACTACTGCTCCTCTGTTATTGAAGTTTTGAAATTAGCATTCATAATAAGGAGGGTATTAGGTATAGATTTCCTGTAATGGTAGTTGCGGACAATGGTCAGCTCTTCCATCAAGGTGTAATGGACAGGTGGGGATCAATGGTGGATACACACCAGGCCCTCATATTTAAAGCTTATTCAAACAAGCGCCAGTTTCCATCTCTAATGGGTGTGTTTATAAAGAACACCTGCCGTCGTCTCCCTGTTCCCCCACCCTGTCTAGATGACTGTTCGTGTAAGCCTTCCCTGCAGCTAATGACGCAGAAACCTTTTGGCTGAAAGGTCTAAAAAAACTGAGGCAAAAATGTCTAAATAAATGTTTTTTTTTTCATTTTGCTTAGCATTCAGTCTGTCTGAGATTTATGTAATTCCAAGTTCTCCTTTCTTTGTGGTCCTGCTGTTATTGCTTTTTCATAGTAGGCCTGTCCAACAGATGTGCCCACAGCGCATACCACTGCTGTTAGCTTGTGTCCAGAGAATCTTATGGCTCTATTCCTTCAAAGACTTTTTTTTAATCGTTTTATATTGTTTGCAATAGAACATCCCTGATATTTTACTACAGCAGCAGACCTAAAAAGGCCCTTTTGATATGTCTCTGCGGGGATCTCGATTTTAATAAATAGCATCTGAGCCCAGAAACATTTCCTGGAAGACCAGCTGCCTGAGTTACATTAGTTTACTTCAGCTCTTACAAGATGAGAAGTGGGAGAAATCAGCCAAAGACAGCATAGATACACACCAACAGGGGCAGGGCCAGAGGGGTATCCGGGGGTGGCAACCGACAGATACTTGGCACATGATTATAAATGGACAAAGAACCTTCAGCATGACAAAACTGATCTAATTTGAGGTTGAAATCAGAATACATAAAGTTGTGTATTTGGCACCTCACATTTCATAACAACATACAATTTGTTGTCTTGTAAAAGCAAGGTTGTACATTTTTGGGTGATAGCAGTAATTTTAAGAGTTTGTCAGTGTTATAATCTTTAATAATCACATGTCCACAGCCTTTTTTTATTTACCTTTATTAAATATACAAAATAGTAAAAAGTCATTGAAAAAATATGGCTATTTGAAGCACTCGTTTTTTTCTATGCATCTTTAAGTTTCAGGTTTTTCATTGGTGTCACCTTTGCAGAGAGTGATAGGTATCAAAGCACAAACACAAAAGGATTTGAATACTTATGGAAGCCGCCTGGATATATCAAAAAAAAAAAAAAGAAAGAAAAGAAAAGAAAAGCACAAAGGCATCAACAACACCCGCAGGATTTTCTGTCTCATCCTTTCCATGGACACGTCAACTTTTATTAATAGCAAATCTCACAGGTTGAGAGTATAAGAGCATGTGGCTCCAACAGTTAACATCGCCTGAAGTCAAGTGAGTTTGGATTCAGCACTCAGTTCTGCATCAAATTGCGTGTGAGGCATTTCTCCTCAGGGGAGAAGGGTAAGACTGAGAGACGCTCAAACAAAAACAAGTCTTTCTTGTTTTTTTGGATTCCTCTCAGTGATCACTAATTACAGACTGACAAGGCTCTTGTTAAAAAGTACAAAAAGGAAAAAAAAACATGAAAAAAAATCATTAAATACCCAGTATAATTACATTTATTGTGATAAGTTGGAACAAACATACTTCTCTCATCCTGCAGGGATTTGTGTGTGTGTGTGTGTGTTTGGATGCAAATGAATCCTTGTTATTTTTAAACCAGCAGTAATATGTGAGTAATACGCACTAGGTCTTTGAAGTAATGAATTATGTCAAAGTTGAGAGCGGTGCTGGGAGTTTGCAGTGATTTCCAAACCCCATTAGAGATGCATTAGCATGACGTGTTGTTTTATATGATGGGAATAAACAAGACTACTTTCATGTTGACAGAAGGTGCTGACATGGGCAGTGGTGCCTAAGTAGGCCAAGCTCGTTGTCAGGTTGGAGCGTGGCACAACCGCTTCCCCCCCTCACAAGCTCCACTCCCAGAACGCACGCCTCAGCATACTTAACTGGAAAGAAAGAGAGTGACTAAAATCTTTGTGTTTCTTCACAGACTCAAGGTAGATTGTTAGTGCAGTGGTTTGGCTAATAACACAGTGATTTAGCCAGTGAATAGCGATGTCAAGTTTAACATGCAATGCAAATCAATCATTAAGAAGATGAAAAGGTTTAAATGTAGCATTCACAACTGCTACACTTTCCATGTTGCTTTCCTGTTTGGGTGGGTGTGTTCATCCTGTTTGTGCGTACCTGCTGTTAGTGTGAATGGCGTGCTGTCAAAATGGAATTACGAGCCGTTTCTGTTTTTGTCATGTGGTGCGCAGGTATGCACAAAATTAACAGTAGTCATTCAAAGCTTGCACGTTATATCCCTGCATATACAGCGTTTTGTATACAGATACTCTAAACGACAGTCTTGCATCCGTAGTGTAGTGTTCCTTTCATGAGTGCAACAAGGTCACGGCACTCTGCAAAGTTATTCCTCTTCAGAGCTACAGTATTTCTAGTAGCTCACTTGAATCAGCGTTGAGTTAAAAAGAGACAAGGAAAGGCAGACTGCTCATATTCCTGTGTTTTTTTTTTTTATTGCAGCCTTTGTAAAGGTTGCTTCAAAAATGGTACACTCACAGAAGAAGCATGAGTCACCTAGACATTTTGGTGAAGGTGGTATAAAGACACTGTCGTTCCAAAATGAGACATCTAACATCCATAGGATGTAAGACACGTGGCTATGAAATCACTTTTTTAATTTAAACAAAAGTTCAACACAGCTTCATAGACGAATGCATGAAAATGCATTAATGCTCAGTTTAAATTATTTCTACATACAGAATGAAAGTAACCTTATGTGCTTTTCACACATTGAACCAAGAAAAAAAGGCCTCTCTGACCTTACGCTGAACTCCTCCACAGCAGACAAATCTTGTCTTTTTTTTTTTTTTGCTCATATCGTCAAATCTTTGAGGCCACCATGACGCCCAGCTACCTTTGTTTTTCCTTGATTAATGTGATGCTACATGGAGACGTTTGGCTTTTGTATACAGTAATAATTCAGTTCATGTCTGCGTCTCGAAGGAGCACTGTCTGTTGCTCACGTTTCTTGAACCCTGGATCATTAAAATGCCTCTGGCAATGCACTCTTCACGTAAGCTGTTTCTTGTCTTACACTTAGCTCCAACATCTCATTTTGGCACAACACGGTTGGATCACCTCAGAAAAGTCCAAATAAGGTGTTTTCTGCACAAACACCTTTCTCCCTCGCTCTCTCTCAAATTCTGCTCTTGCTGCCCCATTTTTCTAAATCAGCGTGCTCTATTAAAACAAAGCCAAACAAGGAGAAGTAAGCGAAGCAACAAACTTAGGAAATTCATTAGTCAGGGCATTGTTTTCACAAATTAAACATTAACTTTTCTTTATTCTTTTTTTCTACTTCGTGCCTCGCGTCAGACACGGTTGCCTGGGTGTTGTTTGTAGCTGTTTCATTCGCCTGGGATAATGAGAAAATTCTCCATATCAATATTAGCTGAAGAAATCTCATATCCATACTACGATGAGGTTTGTTAATATAAAATTATACCATGGGGTTTACAGTCTTTCTGTGCAGGCATAAAGGGAAAAAGAGAAAAAAAGCAAGGTTTGGTTAACAAACTTTATCAGTTTGCCCACATGGTTGACACCCTTTTCATGGCTTTTTGCTCTGTAGGTCTGGTAAGTAAATGATATAAGCTTGTTGGATTTAGTAGGGACAGAGAGAGCAGTTGTGTGCCCAGTCAGAATATTCAATGCCAGACTGGAAGAGAAGGAATAATCCTTGCTGTGTCTCAGTGGAAGGAAGCAGCTGTCTCTGCTACTGTATGTAGATGGTCTTAGGTAAGCTAGTTTTATGGGTCCCAATCTGCACAGTTTTGCCTCTCTTTGTTTTAAATGTCTATATTACTATATTACTAGAAGGACATAGATCCTGCACCACAGCCAGATAAAATTTGTCGAAGAATTTCCCATTATTCAAAAAAATGGGTCAAATAGTTCATCTCAAGGTTGTATGCCTCCACCAAACAGTCAAGCTTATACAGTGTGTGTGTTTGTCCAGACTCACGTTCTAATCAGTTCATTAATGCTTCCAAGTGGACATCTGTGCCAATCCTGCAGAAATCCCTTCAAGGTGTTCCTGAGATGTTGCATTCACAAGAATGTTATGTACAGATAATCACGGTGACCTTTGTCCTTAGACCAATTAAAGCTTATCAGTTCATCCCGGAGTCAAAGTAGCGGTGGCATTCATAAGATTTATGAGAATGAAAGTGATGGACCAATGCACATATGGACACACACACACACACACACACACACACACACACAGACACACAGACACATTTCTCTAGCCAGGCCTCTCTCTCGCTCTCTCTCTCTCTATTTAAGATATATATATATATATATATATATATATATATATATATATGTGTGA
>OMLM01000188.1:12705-38502 GCA_900302695.1 Helostoma temminkii | reverse complement strand
TATTATATAATATTATATCTTGGAATTATCTGAATCAGTTTAGCATAGACACACACACAGACACACACACACAACTTAGAATATTTGCACTGTTGAATGTGACTACATACTTAAATATTCTAAAACCATGTAACACAGTGTTTTCACTGTGAACAGTTACAGAGGACTAAATTGCCCCTACAGTATCTGTTATGAGAAACAGTAATAATTGTGCTCCAATCTGCAGCAAGTGGAGAGAGCATCTGCCATATTTTCTAAAAGAACACTTCAGCTGCTTTTATTAGCCACAGGTTTATTAAAACATCAGTTCATTCTTAGAATAATTAAAAATGATTTTGCTTAGATATCTCCACTCATGCTTTCCCAGTCCCTACTGTAATCAAGAGTGGGTGTGTGGCACCTGCCACTACCACAGCTCATAAACACAACATCTGCCCAAGTACTGTAGAGCCACACACCAAAATACTGTGTCCTGTTTAACTGAACATTCCTTCTGCGTAATGGAGAAAAGCAGTTTCAACCCAACAAGTGCTGGAAATGCCTAAAGACAACCATAAAAATATTTACAGTAACAATGCTGTAGTTATACAACTGGATTTGGTACAGTAAGATCTAATATTAAATTATTTTCATATGATTAATATTGGTGTATGTGTAACTTTTCATTTATGTTGACTGACAGATTGTCTATCTCTAAAGACCTTGTCACTTTATCTTCTGCTTTGTGCTTGTGCCATTATTACAATGCTCATTACCTTGGTATGGTTGCCTAAATACAACATTATAGTTTTGGCTGCAAAAACCTGCACAAACATGGATTCTTATTTTCTTAAGAAAGAATTCCAAAGGGGTAGGGGAGGCAGTATGAAAGAACCATAAAGAAAGAAAACAGTATGGTATGAAAAGGAGTCATAAAGGACAAACCTGTTAAAAGAGAAAATTAATATTTGGGGAGAGGAACGAGCAGGAAAGGTGTGAATGGAGAAAGGAGACATCCAGAGAGAAACAGATGAGATGAACAAAAGAGGAAGTTATTACAGCGCAGCGTGAGCCAGATGAAAGAGCTGTGATGGCTGAGGCAGATGGAGCTCCTCTCCCAAATGAACAAGTCAACTTGATGAGGAATGTAAAGTGAAATAGATTCTCCTCAGAGACTGCTGTTGTACAAATCACACTTGCTGAACTTTCTCTGAAGTACAAAGTTGGGCAAATTTGTCCTCAACAAATTACCACAGGTCATTTATAAGAGTCCACCAGTGTCTTCAACATTAACTATTACACAGCAACAAAATGACCTGCATGGGTGTTCCTGCATGGGCCTTTCTGGTTAAGCATTTCAGAAGCTTATTGAATGGTATTATATTAGTTGTTGTATAGTATTAGTTGTTTAGGGTTTGTTTTTGGGATTGAGATCAATGGGTTTGGATATATTTCCTAAGTTTAGCATGTTCCTAATAATTTAGTGATTTCAAAAAAGGCAGTTCAGTGCTATCAAATGAGCGAGGCTCGATAGGAAAGGATGTAGGTGCAGAGATGAAACCTACTTTGAGACGTTACAGTTTGGCTTCAAAGCATCTCATTGTAAACAACTTGTTTTTTACTCATCACGGTCAGCCTAATTTATTTTCTCTTTGAACAGAAATTGTGGTTATTTATTATGTAATCAGGGAATTTTTCCTCCTTTTCTTGCACATGAGACAGTTTTTGTTAAGAGTGTGCCAGCCTACTGCGTGTGCACAAGTAAGATGAATGTTAACAGTGATGAGAACTGGTTTTAATCAGTCTGCATTTGATTTGGTTCACTACATAGAGCCCTAAGGTCAGAGCAGTAAAACAGGAAAAAAGCTCTAGCAAATAATTTCACTTTACTCCCCATTCCATTGTCTATGCTGACGTCTCTCTTATGTAGCACAAAAGTTGGACATATCCATCCATTTTTTTTTGTTTGCTTGTTTGTTTTTTGAGTGTGTGTATAAATTGTTGCTTATTTCAAATGTCTTATTTCAACTTTAAGCAAAATGTCTCTTCTTGAGCATTAAAAGCTTTATTAAATGAATAAATTAAGCAATCATTTGCCATGGGATATATATTCATTAATGGTACCTTACATTTCTGGGACAGTAAACTATTGCTTTTAAAATACCCAGCCATACATATTTAACTAACTAACTAGCAAAATGTCAATGCTCCTTATTACAATGATCATAATTATCATTTAAGTACTGTTTAGTTGTACGTTAAAATACACTTATTAGTAAATAACAAATATGTTTCTTCCTGGCAATGAACCTGCTCATTTTAAATGTACTTTTAGGTTCTCTCACATTTTCACTACAACACATGGAGGAAAAAAAAAAGCTGAACTGATCTGCAACAGACCTTCAAAATTAAACAATAGTTGTGTTGACAATGTTATTATATACACAAGCAAGTCATAGTATATATATTTAATATAAAAAATAATGGTAGTATAATTATACATATTAGATACATAACAGATTAGGTTACTTATCCCCTCAGATTAAGCATTTGTATAATTTTTTAATTTCCTGTGTGTGTGTGTGTGTGTGTGTGTGCATGTGTGTGCATGTGTGTGCATGTGTGTATCTTTCTGGAGGCTCTATTTGTTTATATTTTATTTATATTTACTTTATTCATACAGACTAAGAACTTCTTTTCTGTAAAATTAAGTTTTAGTTCACAAAAATGTTTCACCACTTTCAATTTCCCTTCCTGTATTTTCAGCATGCTCAGAAAAACTGACAGCTCTCTGCTTCTGACAACACCTTCACGGAGATATGGTTCAGAATGTAGTGCCATTTTCATTTGAGGATAATTTCTGTTTAAATATAAACGTGGATAGAGGAGGGATGTTTTTTTTTCAACAACGACTAAAGTCATGTGTTTGTGAAAGACACAAATAATGAAGAACCATTTTAAAACATAATGCTTCAATCAGTAAATGCACGCAAAACCATAATAGCTTAGCGCTTTCAGGAAACGTTGGTTTAAACAAACTAAAATCTAATTCCTTTTAAATTGCCAACTCTGTGCAGAGAGATGCCACATCTTTACACATTGGCCAATAGCAGCTGTACCCATGCACACTCAGGCAGTTACAATAATAGAACTGTATCTAAACAGTGATCAGTGGCAACAGGGACTATTGGCCATGTTCAAAATGGAAAGGACTCTTACACACTCAAGACAGATGCTTCTTGTTACACTGTATAGTACATAAAAAATTTACATTTAACATTCATGTTTCAGCTGATTCAAATTTGTCCATCAACTGAAAGTGAAACAGAAAACCTCAATCGCTGTCAGTGTGTCTGTCTGACTGTCTGAGTCTGGGCCTTAAAGTCTCAACAGTAATGCAGCCTTCTCAATAAGTCCTGCTTTCAGTTCAGCATCAGACAGAACATGCTATTTTCAACTCATGAATGTAGCATTCTAAAACATTCTGAATATATGGAATTTAATAAAAGATATTAAGAGCACAGCAGAAAAGGCCCAGTTTAGCTAAAAGGCCAGAAAGGAAGGACGAGCACTCACCACCTCTTCAACTTTTAATCTTCAAACACCTGCTTGTCTCTTCTTGTTTTTCATATTGTTGGTGACTAATTCTAAATCACATTTAATACATTGTTTCCTCAGCTAAAGTAAATGACAAAATTAAAATTAAAATTGCATCAATGTTTCAACTGATAAACAAGAGAGTTTTCTCAACAGACACCAACAACAAATATTTGACCAAATGTCTGGGCAGTGGGCTTGAAACTCCACATAAGCCTTAACGCCATTACTTATTCAGGAAGTTTATTGGTGTGTTAATAATTGATCACCTAATTAAGGGGAAGTTGGGGAGATATGGGGCTGAATGCCTCTTTACCAGTGGGCTTTTGGTAAGTGCATGGTTTGGTGAAGCACGACTGAGAGGCGCCAATGAGAGTAACTTCTGACCAGCGCGTAAAATTCCTTTTCATACAAATTGGTCTGAGGACGTGATACACTAAAGAGGAAATGCTGCGCAACAGTACTAACTACGCTTACAATCAGTGAGGTACTTTTATATTTTATCTACTTGGTTAGATTTTGCTGTTGTTTTGGCCATTTTGTGTTATCCCTAAAATAAAAGCAGATTCGTGGCCTGATGACCTGTAGAATGATTTTATCAGGAAGGCTGAAGATGAAATATTATTTCTACTTAGATTAAGCAAATAATGTGGAGTATCGCATGCAAAGATCTGGGATAACTTAGACAGTTAACAGTCAGTTATCAAAAAAGGGTCAGAAAGAAAGGACAAGATTTATGCAGTGTACAATAGTGGCAAGACAATTGTCAGAAAAGAAACGCAGCACAAACAGGTGCATTAGGAGCTTTACTGATGCACAACAGCAGCAACTATCTCATCCAAATTTTAAGTTTTGTTATCGAAGAAGTGTGTCACAACACGCAGTGCATTGCACCTTACTAATATTGTCAGGCTCAACAGTGTATATTTAGTTTTATAAACTCTGGCATAGAGCATGATTGCTTTTAAAGTATAAGAATGGCAATATTTACTGTCATCAACATTTGTTGGGGATATGTTGGGTTTTCCTTATTATTTAGTTGTATTGTAAGGTCTTAAACCTTACATTGTAAAGTGCCTTGAGATGACTTTTGTTGTGATTTGGCGCTAAATAAATAAAATTGAATTGAATTGAATTGAACATATACAACAACATATCCTCCTAACAATTATCTGCTTAGTTAAAGCCTGATATGTGTTTTCTTTGCTCCACACAGCCCCAAAAACTTTTTAGAGCAGTGCAACACACAGTAATCCTTCTACTTTTATATTTCCTACATACACTGTCCTGCTGATCACCAAATGTGAATTAACCCAATTCAAGTCTAATCTAATCTAATTAATATATTGTATTAATTTTATTGACAAAAATATGATTGTGTTTCCAAACTCGATATGTGGACATAGAGGATTTTACAAAACCAAACATAAAAAATGAGAGAGAAGCATCCTGCTTTTTGCAGTGGTCAGTGGTTGGTAGAAAAATAATTTCAGACCTGTAAAAGGTCTGTGTGAATTAGTTTTGGAGGACATAGTTTTCCAGTTCAAGAGAAGGTTATGGAAAAATGTTTCAAATAAATGTCATCAGTCAGAGGAAGAGCATCCGGCAATTTTCATTTTTATTTAGTTCTTTTTATTTATATGTAGTTTCAAGGTTTTTTTTTTTAATCCATTGAAAAAAACAAGTAGAGGACTGATGAAGAAAGACGTTAAATCTTTAAGTGATTTTACAAACAGCGATGGTTCTATAAAGCACCATTTCGCTCACTCTCTCTGCAGGACTCTTTTTTTTTTTAGAGTGATGATTTCACTATCAGAGCCAATGGATTCTCCTAGAGAGGCCTTTTAAGAACGCTGTCTAATGCCAACCATTCATCATCTTGTTGGAAAACACACGCCAAGCCAGCAGATAAAAGTGGCATTCATCATTCCATTTATCGTACATGAACATAAATATCAGCCATTTAGACCACATTTTATCCTGCATGGCTTACAGTAGAAGCGTTTTTTAGAACGAGAGGCTCCAGTGAGACTGCGATCAGTGTTTTGTATCACGCTCTGCCCAGGGGTGTCTTAAACATTTTTTCTGGTGTGTGTATTTAGTGTAGACACAAGCTGAAGGGGAACACAAGCAATGAAAATCTGCCTGGGAGTTTGTTCTCAAGAGGCCTTTGTGTCACACATTAAATTTAAAGTATGAGAGCAAATTTGTACATAAATTAAATTCTGATTAGCAAAAGACAGTATACAGATTTTTATAAAGTTTGTGTCAGGCTAATATGTAAAATAATGGCTTTTATGTTTCCTCTCCATACCTCTAAGTTGAACTAATTTTAATGATCACCTGACACCTGCTTGTATTAGTACAAATATTTAAATAACAAAATTTCAACTGCTACAGAATAACAAAATCAGAGATTATATTGTCATTATCATGCTCAGTCAAAGCTGGAAACGATCAAAATAGGTGTTTCTTAGTTTTTATAATGTAATACCTACATAGATGTGCAGAAGCCCATTATCAGTAAACACCAGTTATTTGTTCTAAAAGGCTAAGTGAATGATTGTATTAAAATTACTAAAAACATTACTGACTTGCCAAAAAAGAAAACCAGTCACAAGCTGTGGAAAAATAATTGACATAAACAGACCAGCGGGCTGACACAGATCTACACCTCCACACTTTTACCCTTGGCCTCAAGAAGAGATCCATATAAATGTAGTAGCATTCAGGCATATTTCTATATAGTAGCTGTCACTGAAATTAGAAAATTGTGAAATGTGATTTTATTGAGGCCTAAGCCATTTATCTGCATAAAACCACTCAATTGTTTATCTACAGATTATGACTGCTCTCAAATATAGCAGATTTTTTATTTGCATGTCAAGGTCTAGAATAAACAGTAGCAAAAAGGTCATTACCAAACCTGCAAGACAGAGGCCTTCTTGTAATACTAACTGTACATACTGTCAGCTGTCTGAGGAGGGACAGTGGTCTGAGGAGAAAAAACATGAACCAGCACACACGATGTGCTGCTGATGTTTGGCTCTTTAATTTATGTTAAAGCATGAATTAAGTTCATTATTAAAGTATATTGGCAGTCTTTGTAGTTCTCTGTCCTCAAGTTTTTACACACACTGAAAAGTGGGCCAACTGTCAGCCAGAGGCTGCTGAGTGCAATATTTAAAAAGCAACTTTTGTTAACAACAAAAGATGACGTGAAGAAGCATCTCAATCCCCTCAGATCTGTAATGCTGCTAGTAGGTCTGGAAGTTTTGATAATTTCAAAGAGGACTGCATACAAACTAGCTTTTCTCCTTTATTCAGAATATATATTGTTGAATCAAGCTGAAATGTTGGGCTTTGATTCAACATTATGTTGTTTGAATAAAGGAGAAGAAAAGAGCAAGCCTGTGTGCGGTCCTACTTCAAAAACAACAAAAGACGCCAAATAACAATATAAAATACCAGGGCCTTGATCACAGCTTATTGTGGTTAATGTAATTTTATATTGCCCAAATTTAAATTCCAAGTCCTCAGCATTTATTAACACAAGCAAACAAACAATATGTCAAGAGAAACAACTCCACCCGCACCACATCAATTGGTGCTGGGGATTGGGGTCAAAATCTGGGACATTCTGGACTTTTAATACCCCCACCCTCCACCCAGCTTTTAAAGAATGACATCTGAGGATGAAAAAATGCCAGTGCCGGTCTGACACTATTAAAAAACTATTCTGCGCACCTCTTGTCATGAGACAACCAAGATACGGAAATCAATAATAAGAAGTTAAAAGTATAACACAGAACCCTTGTATAACAAATGAGCAGGGGCCAAAAAGACACTTGGGATACTTGCTTAAATAGTTTCAGTTTATCGTAGTCAGATATGAGTGTAGTTCAGTCAGAAGGAGAGAAAGTGTAATTGGTAGTGAAATCCCAGCACAGTGAAATAGATCTGTGCAATGAGGTTCATTAAAAAAACACCAGAGGTCCCATAGCACAATACTTCCTCAGTTTAGTTTGTTTGGCCTTTATTATTTTCACTTATTTAGTTGGTTATTTAGTAAGTGAATGCCATAATACCACAGGAGTCTTTTTAAATGTCAACATGCTGAACTAACAGATTGGGTTCTACTGTTGTTCTCCAGCACAGAGGGTGGAAGAAATGCAAGTTTTTCTTTATTCTAATTAGATACATAAATATTCAACTGGCCATGTCCAACTAATACCCAGCCCCTGACCCCAACCCAGTGCTGTGAGTGCCTGAACCCAACCATAAAACACCTTAATAAAGCTGAAGTACTATATCTGCTTGTTGCCTTTGGACATTTAATTTATATTTTGAGGATCAACGTATTTGCAACTTGTGATTTACATTATTTGTGAACATATGTTATGTTCACATAACATATGTTCATATGTTATGTTATGTTATGTTATGTTCATATGTTATGTCATATGTTATGTTTCTGTTTCTGTTATTATGTTGACAGAAAACATAATCTGGTTGCAATTACATTAATCGGGACTGCATTTTAGTTGTATAGGAATGTACTTTTTAGGAGACAGGGTTGTCTGTATCGTCACTCAAGCCCTTTCCTATCGATCAGGTCCGGACTTTTTTCAGAGTTGCACTTTCACACATGCAGCACCCCACCCGGACATACTGGGTTGGAAATGCATTCACACATCAGGAGAAATAGTCAGTTTGATTTCAGTGAGGGAGGCAGAGTTTGTACTAGGTGGCTGGCAGGAAAAAATCTGTGTGATGTCCGTGTGGGTTGACGCCAGTGTTAGCGTTCACACATGCAGCTCACCTGAGTAAAGTCCAGAGAAAGAGAGTCCAGTGCATTATGTCTGCATCTCCCACAGTACTGTCAGAACTGGTGTTTGGGTGGGGGGTCACACAGGCTGATCTCTGGTTGATTGCCTTGACGCAAAATCATTTAGTAGCAAAACTGGAGATCCGGGCTACAAACTAAAACAGATGTCCAACTTTAATGTCTATCTAAACAATTAATTAAGTGACTCATCTCCCAAAATTCATCTGAATTAAAATATTTTTAAGTAGCTCATTCCACTTGCTGTGTGGTGCAGGAACCACCAAGCACCATTCCGTGGCAGAGCAAAGTGGTCAACAAGACCTGTTGACCTGGATGATCTTTTTGTCTGGTCAAAATTGAGATATGTTGCTTCACTTTGGATCATCTGAAGATTCTGGATAATGCATGCTGGTAGCCCTGTTGATAGGACATCAAGGAAGCCAAGATGAGACATTACAAGAGCCTGCTTTCTTATGTTGTAGAAGGCAAATCTACATGCCTGAAAGATGTGGTCACTAAAGCTTATTTCAGTCATGAACCCCTGATACCTGACAGACTGTGTGAAATCACAGTCTGGGGTGAGGTTCTCACTGATGCTGTTTTGTATGGAATGTCTGACCTGGAGAGATGGAGTTGCTGATGCTTTTTTCTTTCAGACGAGATGACAAAGAGACAGAGCAGAAATGCACAGTTGGATGTCCTGGGCATAGAAATGATAAGAGAATGTGTCTGTGCAGATAATAGCCCAGGGAAGTGGTCTTCATGGAGAAGAAAACAGGGCTGAGAGCAGAGCCCTGAGACACTGAGATGGAGATGGAATTAGAGCTGGATAGTTCTGCCAGCCTCTGCGAACTCGAAGGCATAGTCGTGTTTAATGCAACCTCATAAGTCAGCAAGCTGTACCAGGAATGTCCAGTTCAAAGAGAGCAGATAGTAGAATTTAGTGGTGTCCAAGGAATTTTCAGTGTCCAAGTACAACAGAGGACTAGGCCACAGCTTTGGCGGTCTGTACAGACTCCGTGACTGTCAGTTAGCATATCTGATATAATGTATGAGTTATTATTCAAATAATAAAATAATTAATACAGATGTAAATAGATAACATGTACATTACATCACATGTTAATAGTGTTTATTTGGTTAGAGGTATTTGTTTCTACTACAGCAGTTGCCAAACAAAAATGAAGTAGTCGGAAGTAGCAGTAGCATTTGTATTATTTTATATTCAGAGTGCACAGATCTGGCATTACTATGTAACAGAAAGTCAATACTGGGCGAAGCTATTGAGACCTTGATATGCTAATACAGTCCTAACCAGTCAGACACTAACTGCATAATTTCAACAAAGCTAAATAAATGCATTTATAAATAAAAACAAATAAATAAGAATGCAACATTGTACTATAGTTACTACTACATGTAGTCCTCCAAACTCACCAGAAAGTGAACACTCTTAAATGAATCAATCAGTGCACACTGAATAGGTTAATTGTCCAATATGCTTGATTAATTATTTTGATTAGAGAACAGAATGAGCAACTGAGTGGCATGGTGAGAAATATGAGCTTTCTAGTGTGAGCAGCAACATATCAATCAATACTTATTGTATAGGTTAATAGCTGTACTAATTGCCCAGCAATGCCTGATGGATGATGTTAAAGAACTTGGCAGCCAGATGAGAACATGACAGGAAAATCTCAGGAATGAATGAAGACAGAATGGGACAGAAGAGACATAACTGAGAAATATGTACCAAACTGGGATATTTAGACACAGGACAGACACCGAATCATGTTGTAAAAAGCCTTCAATAATGGTTCTGATGCTTAGTAAACAGCACAATATTCATGTATCTGTTTTTCTATGTTTTTCACCACATTGAAGTCCAGCCTAGTAACAGAGATACATCTTAGTGAAATGCACTGCC
This sequence comes from Helostoma temminkii, assembly GCA_900302695.1. Classification (NCBI taxonomy): domain Eukaryota; kingdom Metazoa; phylum Chordata; class Actinopteri; order Anabantiformes; family Helostomatidae; genus Helostoma; species Helostoma temminkii. The sequence continues at coordinate 28,171 of OMLM01000188.1, read as the reverse complement.
ATTCAACAGCAGCACAAACTAAAGCCTAAGTACATCTCTAAAAGAGTTTAAATGAAAACTGAACATTGTTACATTCATTCAGTCAGATTGCAGGGCTGTTGTATCAGACAATATTGGGGTGGGAAGTAACTAATAAGCTGCCAAGTAAGTGTATCTAAGCTGTGAGCTGAGAGCAGCTGGTAGCTCCTCTGAACGTGAAGCTCTGCCCCCCAGCAGCAGCAGGAACAGCAGCAGCTTCTCTGAAGCTGATCATTTAGTTCCTTTCTTCAGGTTCCAGTCCCACACAGTTTATAGTGTCACTTTGGGTATCAACTGCTACTCTGGAAGCAATAAATAAAATACTTTGGCCTTTCTGATCCAATACTTTTGAAGTGACTTGTTTTGTTGCTGCTTGTTGTTATTATTGTTTTGTGACCTGTTGTTCTTTTCTTTCTTTCTTTCCACTCACCCTAACCTGTCAAGGCAGATGGCCGCCCACCCTGGTTTAGCTGGAGGCTTCTTTCTTTACATTGTAAAGTGCCTTGAGGTGACTTTTGCTGTAAATTGGTGCTATATAAATAAACCTGAATTAAAACTTAAAAGTTTTCTTTACCAGCAAAAAAATGTATCATGCAGTACAATATCCAGTTTTGTGACTATGGAGTTTCAATTATTATGGTTATTTTTAGGCGCTCAAAATTTGATTAAGGTTATGGAAAGATTTCACTTTCTAACCCAACACTCTGGAGTCAAACTCTCTCTCTAGTATGACCGGCAACCACAACCACCACCCTGCAAAAAAACCCATTTAAATCTACCCACTGATTACATTTTCTGCAAAATGGAATCACAGTTGCAGTTTAATTACATAAAAATGTAATTTTACAACAGTGGTTTAGTGTAGAAAGGTAAAGTTTAATTACTATAAATACCATAGTTTTAGACTACTCAAAGTCTGTGGTCTTAAGGAAAAGACAAACATTAAGTACCAGAACGTGTGAATGACTTGATTCACCTGCTTTAAATATTACCAGAAACAGACCATTAGTTCGCTCAGCCATTGCTATTCATAGAGGCTAAAAGGTGCTAAAAGAAATGCAGAATAAAAAAGTTAATGATTTCTTATGAAGTTGACAAATCAAAACTTGTCATCTGCACTGTAGAAATATTTACACATGGTACCATATAAGTTCTCATCAGATTCTTAGTATGGACATAGTTTTTGCAGGATGTTTTGATAAAAAAGAAAAGCTCAGGCAGATAGATGGTTCAATGGACTGATTGATAGATGGCTGTGAACTTTTTGATACCAACTGAATGCCTGGCTTATTGAGTGAAAGGTCAGGAAGAGATGGATGATAATGATTTTTTAATGATGGTTGTGAAAGGCGTCCCATTTACTTCTCATGTGAAGTGCTTTGAAGGAGAGAAAAGTTATGTAGAGAAAGAACGCGAGCTGAAGAAGACAAGAGTCTGACAAGCACAATTGGCCTACCCTTATATTCAGCAGATGAGCAGTATGGCCTTACATGACTTTTCCCCTCCACCCTGTTCACTTTTTAACTCACATTGTGACGTAACAACTTGAAAAACGGTTATACAACTGTTTGATGGAACATCTTTTACTTTTCTTTCATTTTAGTTATAAAGTTTGAGTTAAAAGCACAGCAGTGTGCTTAGATGTAGCAAATGTTGAAAAAGGTCAGTTTTCAAAGGGCTGGCTCAGTTTGAGAGACAGTTTCTCAGCAGGTTTCCTGTTCAGCAGTGGCAAAAGGAAAGAATAAAATAAGGGTATTTACAAAGAGTAAGACAGGAGAGAATCTAAATTAGCAGGAGAGAAATGCAGAAAAAGTAAGTCTGTAAATGAAAGATTAGGAGAGATGGAAGAGAGAATCAGGATTTCATAGTTAATTAGTTGTATTCACATCAGATGTTATTAATAGCACTAAACATTTTCATGTATCTTACATAATGATCTCTTTTAATAGAAGATTGTAATTAGTAATAAGTGTGTATGGGCTGATGTTCAATTTAATGTGCATGAATGATAAAGTGGAATTACTATTTTAATTCAAGTTGCACAGCCTCAAACAATAATCTGTTTCATCCAGGATGAGATAAACCATGTTCTAGCTACACTTAGCACTAATGACTGAACTGATATCATGAATCAATAAATCATGAATTCACTTTTTGCTACATGACATTAGGCACAAAATTAAACTATTCGAGGCAGGCTTGTGGCACAGGAAGCATAGGTATTCACTTAGGGCACAAAATACTAGTGGGAGCAAAGGGCAAAGGTGGTTTGGATATTGTAATACCTCGAAGCAGACATCATTATTCCCTTAATTATGATATATTATAGGGGCCTATCATCAACCAATTATCGACAAACTCTCCTCAACACTATTGCACAAGCGCTGAGCTACCGACATCACTTTTGTCTCCTTAAGCACTTTTGTCTTGATCATCACTTTTCTAATCAAACAAATGTAACCCTAACTTATTTTCTTTTGCTTTATGTGCAGTCATCACAAAGCAGCAGGATCAATACACTGCTTCTGTACAGCACACATGTGTTCGAGAGGTATTATTGTCTTTGGGACTCCAGTTCCTTAGAGACTACTTTCTGTTGATATTCATTAAAAGGGTCACTTCATCCAAATTACAACTAAATAAAAAATCATCCAACCATTATTGAAGTACAGAATACTTTATACAGTCTATTCACATTTTCACACTATCACACTTTGGCCACTCAGAAAAGCAAATGGTTGTAGTGTGTTAGTGTTCCCTCACATGGTCGGAGCCAGTCCTGAATCCATTAGTGCCTGTGGTACATTGAAATAATGATTCTTTGAAGGCTTTGGTTAATGTTAATTGCACTTCTTCCACTCGTATACATTATATACTGTACTCCATATTGGGATGTCTGATGCCAAAAATTTTAATATAATAACTTTGACAGTCAGAGGGCTATAAAAACATCCAGTAATACAAAAATTAAAACAACAAAAAATAAATTATTCAAACAGTCCAGTCATCTGTTGCAGATGAACTGGCGATATTTCCTCACAAAAAACTAAATAAGCAGAATAATAGAAAACTGTAAGCTGTAGGTGGAAACTAACAGTGTACTGACACCACTGACACTCATTTTTTAGCATCCTTCCACACAGGGGCAGAGACATGTGGTGTCTTTAAACCACTTGTTTTCCTTTTTGATATTTGGGGCTTTGATTTTTTTAGTTCTTGACTTTAGTCTTTACTAGGCCTACAGCTTACCACCAGGTTTCTATGTGTACTACAGAGTGTAGATAAGGAGTGGGATGGATGGACCGTGGAGTGGGTTGTTTTAAGTGAGGGAGCACCGCCCTCTGTCTCAGTCCAATTTCAGTCCGCTACAACTCACACCACAAGTCCGAAGCATGCCCATGCCTGATTCAAAATCCACTTTTGGAGCAGGGCAGTGGAGCAGGCTAACAGGTCCATGAGTGAGGAGCGTAAATGGTCTCCACTCCACTCATGACGACTGCTGATTGCATATACAGGCGTGGCCAATCCTGGTCCCTGCCCTACCCTGTCCTGTTAATAAGTAGATTAATAACGTAGGTAAAGCCAAAACTATACAATTCCCAGTAAGTAAATGTTGCACAGGACATGTGCTGACATCTGCTTGACTTTTTTAAAGCCAATACATGGTTATCTAATTATTATATATGTTTTGTGCCACATTCTACAAGAAGCTTGAAACTCCACAATCCACAACAATACAATTACACGTGTGGTACTCACTAAGGTAGAGGGGCCTCTGTCTTTGTGCTGGGAGATTCACAACAATATAAACTAACTATAGATCTCTATCCCACTCATCATTTTCTTTAAGTGAGCAACACAGCAAACTCGTGAATAACTGTGATTTTAGATTTTGCAGCAAATGTTCATAAAAGTTAGTATTTTACACAAAGTTCTATCATTTTTATTAGACAGCATTTAGGTTTCATTTTTAGACACTGTGTATATGTATGTGTGCATATGTTTGTGTTTGCATACCTCTGTTCTTGAGTCTCTCTGTGATTTCCAGTGAAGTTTCTCAATACGTGAAGTCCTCTAGCTCTATTTCATGACAGTGGGGAGCACCACTCCAACTTTGATCGGAGAAATCTGTAGAAATCTGCAAAACAAAAACAGACCTCAGCTTGACGTATTTCTTACCAACTCCTACAATATCATGTACTGAGTTATGATGCATATTTGACAGTTAGGGACAGCCTTACACAGTGACAGTACAATTCATGGTTGTTTTGGGTCTGCTGGCATGCTATTAAATGGCTATGAATAATGTAATTTAATATCTTCTAGATGTTTTTCCCCATGTCAAAACTTGCTATTTTGCTTTCTGCCATTCATAACGTGCTTGAGTTATTTGGATTTAAATTGAAGAACAGGCAGAGTTCTTGAATAATGCTACAGGGAAAATGAATCCATCTTAGTGATGAAAGGTTTATTCTGTGAGCCACTCTGAATGAGTTGCACAGGGCAGATTTACAACAGCAGGAACCGGCCTCAACAAACAGAAAGGTGACAGTTTCACTCCAATTATTTGTACATGAATAAATGTACAAACATAAGGGCGTATGGTGTATGCTGCCATTACACTATTCAAGTACATCCTGTTAGGCCTGAGGAAGAAAAGCTGTCACCTTTAAATACAGTCAACCTCAGTAGTTTTTTGCTTGTTTGTCTTTTGTTTTAATTTGGTTGAAGAAAACCGGCCTGACACAAGTCAACAGCTCTAGTTTTTTCTTAATAGATTTAATCCTCTATAAAGCACCAAAGAGGTCAAATTCATGTCAATCTGCCTTATATTTTGATGTTTAATGTGCAAATGTACTATTGACCAGGCTGACACACTACAGGAATAATCAGGGCATCAGATCATTAATGTTATTATATAGGGATCATAAATATGCATGTGGAATTCCAAAGGATCCTGGACAGTAGTGTTGAGCAGAGAAGTTCATTAATAAACAAATACATTTTGGACCCCTGAGTTGTTTTTCTTATGTCTTTCTATCACTTGTTGCAGTATTTAAAAAAGATTAAGTGAGAATATATGGCATTATCATATGCATCATTAGCCTGTGTTTACATGCTGCCATGTCTCTGCAGAGTCAGAGACCCCACTTCTGTCACTGGTCAGGAATTACACTAGTCGGGGGTTAGAAACATCATTGGTCCAGCAGCTAATGAATTCACGGAGGCCTTAACGCAAACAGCAGTGACACTGAATTTTGTGACAGTCTTACAATCTTTAGTTTGAAAAAAGTTACACCAAATAATTCTTCTAGTCAGTTGGCATTACTGCAAGTTTTAAAAGCTATTTTCTGGTTTCAGAGATTCTTGGCATCACAACAAAGCACAATAAGACCACTAAGCTCATGCAGCCTCTGGAGGAGGACAGAGTACTCACAACTATAAACTATTATATGTTATTAATAGGAAGAGAATTCTGAATGAAAAGCTATTTTTCCTAACTTTCCTAAATTGTCTGACTTGTTGTCCACGTGTTGTTCCTTTTTGCTTTGATTTCAGAATGTCTCTAATGTGCATCTGTCTTCTGCTTCTATAAGTATTGTTCAGCAAAAATGCTCATCCTCTAATTGTGTGATTGGCCTGTCCATTTCCTCTATACACTAACAACAGCTAAGCACAAAGTTGACTGTGCCTACATGCGTGCTATGCATTCAAGGTACACTGTACTTGGTGCTTGTTTTAGAGAGAGTAAACCCGACAACACCCCCAGCTGGTCTGCTGGCAAACTAAGTGCATGAGACCTAATCTGATCATAAAGATGCATTTCAAAACTAAATTTTAAAGCAAAATGTAACAGCAGAAGTTATTATGCTCATTATTTGGATGGTATGGTTTTCATCATCACATCTTCAAAGCCTCAAACATCAGTAACTGGACAGGGTTTGTATGCAGTTGATCAATTAAAGCCAACATAGCACTTTACAGTTGTAAGCTTATAAATTATTAATAAAATATTAAAACTGTCTACTGAAAGTTGCAAAGCTTTTACATTTCTATGCAACAAACCTCTACTAGACTGACAACCACTGACAACCATAATCACTGACAAGTTCTGATGCACATTATAATTTGAACGAATAAAGAACTATAATAATAAAGTACAGCTCTATGTTCTATCTATCTATCAAATAGATTTAAATTAGTTAACATTAATGATGAGTCTTTCAGTTATGGAGTTCCACAGGGTTTGGGCTAATACTTTTCACTTTATACAGTGAGTCCCATAGGTAATATTATTAGGAAACACTGTATACATTTCCATTCCTATGCAAATGATATCTTAAAAACCTGATGTCTTTAAAACAATATAATAAATCAATTAATCAAAAGACATAAGGTCTGGATGTCCTGTAATCTTCTACTTCTACATTCAGATAACACAGAGGTTATTCATTCTGGGCATGAAAACCTCAGAGACAGGGTATCTAATCACTTTGTTACTCTGGATGACATAGAATTGACCTCCAGTACTACTGTGTACTACTGTGGAGAATGTAGTTATCTTTGACCAGTATATTTCCTTTACCTCGTATGTAAAAAAAAAGTGTCTAGAACTGCCTTCTTCCAGGAATACTGCTAAAATATTGTTAGTATTAGGAGTGCCTGTCTCACAATGATGCTGAAAAATGAGTCAATGCATTTGTTAGTTCTACACCAGACTTCTCCTGCATTATCTTCTCTCAAAATCTGGAATAACATTTAAAATCCCTTTCCTCATATATAAAGTACTAAATGATCAGTGTCATTCATATATATGAAACCTCAGAGTACCATATCATCCCAGCAGAACACTTCGCTCTTACTGTTCCAGTTTCCAGCCTTGTAGCTGTGTGTGTCCAGTGTACAGTTAGTTTTCCTACCAACCTGACCAGAGTGTTTGTCTGCTTGTTGTTGGTGTCTGTTTTCCCTCTCTATTTTCCTGCCATCTCTATGTCCTTCTCTCCATCTCTCTGTGCTGTCAACCAAAAGGCAAACACAACAACCAAACTTAGAATTTGCTATAATAATAATACGGCTATTTTGACCTTACTCTTTCACATGAACCTGGCTGTTAAAAAACATCATGCCGATAAAAACGGCATCAATAGCTTGAAATGCAGTTTTAGCTTATGTATAGTGAACATATTATGTACGGAACTTGTTAGGTCATGTTGATGTATGCTAAGTAGCCATGTGGATTCAAGTTACCTCTCAGTCAGTTTACAAGCAGACTAGATCATGTTTGCCGATAAACTGGCGAATTACGTCAGCTAACGTATTTCCACCGTTAACAATGACCAGACGCCTTCGGACCCGCTGTACAATATAGTAGCCCATAGAGTAATACTAATTTGACCCGTTGTTTCTGATAGCTTTGATAAGAAAAGGTTAATGTTAAAACACATGATGTTGTAGTTTTTTGTCTACCTTACTTTGGTACTTAATACACATCGTGTGTGTTTTAACAACGTTTCTCTTACGAGTTAATGAACCGGAAACACTGATATCTTTCCAGTTTGACCGAAGACTCGGATAATATGTTGCCCGCGTTTGACGTGACCTCATCACACAGCCAGGTAACCATCCGCGCTGCCATTACGGGAAGAAGTTGGGGTCAAACTTGGTCATATGATTAATTTGCAGATTACACAAAAGTGTTCCAAAACAAACAAACAAAAAAACGTGTAATGCTATAACCCTCATCAATATTTTAAATAATAATTTCCAATTTTTCCAAAATATTATGGTCTTCTGGTATTAATCAACATAATCAATATTACACTAGCACACAGTTCACATGATGTGTCACTTCTCCCTCACCCACTGCAGCATTCAGCTAGATTAACTGGATCTTGTGCTGCAAGATTGGATATTTTGGCAGTAAAGGAAATCTGCTGTCATACTGAGATATTTGCTAAGTATTTGCGTATACATAAACTAACAGATAATAGAAAACATCCCACTGAATTCACTACAAAGCTATTCCCTATAAACGGCTGACGGAGACATGGTTGAATATTAACATGGCAGAGTTGGACCATCAAAAGGTGCAAAACATGTATTTATGCAGTTATCTATCCAATCACTATTCTGAAACTGAAAATGACATTCAGTGCTATTTGTGATACCATACACTTTACAAACTTGGCAAGCTTTGCAACTATAGAATAGTTATGAAACTGGACATAAATTAGTTGCACAACTGTTTAGTATAGGTATTAATAATCATGGTCAGCAGATTGTGAATCCCATTCTCTCTAACCTTTATTATAGTGCCACTATCAAGCTAAAGCTTTTACAACTACAGATAAACAAAATAATTCCAATAAACTCATAATCCCAATGTTTACTTTTGTAATAATAATAATAATAATTAAATTAAATAATTTTGGTTTCAATTATTACACAACTTTTACTATAGCACCACTTCCAGGACACACTGTGTATTAACAGCAGATATCTAGTGTATTGCTGGAAGTTGTAGTACAGGGCTGACTCAATTCTGTTCCCGTGGCTACGGACTTGCTGTAATGATAAGGACTCCCTACCATATTTGCCTCAGCATTTGTCTCTCAACGAAACATCGGGGAATAAGGGAAAACAAACAACAAAAAACATTTTAGTATGTATCTTATCTGCAACCTGGAAGTAGAATTTTGATAATACAGGAAGCCTGTTGTTTCAAGAACAGAAAACACATCATAGATGCAACTCTACTATGAAGGTACAGTTGCTACACACTTAAGGTTGGTAGCACCTTAGGACCATTAAAACCCCTAAAGGTTTTAATGGTTAAATGGAAATTGCTTTTACTCCCGTATGTAAAGAGTGTTCCTGTATGAGTGTATCTGCACAGAAACATGCACAGACACACACACGGCTCACTGGTCTAAGTATGTAATTGAAGGTGACACAAATATGGGCGACTGGCACATCAACAACTTTTTACAGCTCTTTAATCAGCAGCAGCTAATGGCACACACACATACATAAATTAAAGAGATCACTTGTCTAGGGCATTATAAAACATTAGAGCACCAGAGGCTGAACATAGACGGCTTTATTGAATAGAGAGAGAGAGAGAGCTGTCAGTCGAACAGGAGAGAAACAATAGCAGTGAGGCAGAAACACTCCAGATGTCACCAGTGTGTGTGTGTGTGTGTGTGTGTGTGTGTGTGTGTGTGTTTGTGTTGGAAAGGACAGGGAGGAGGGTGAGATCTTGTTGCCCCCCTCTGCCCTGCAGAGCCGCCTCCACCGTACACACACGATGTGTGCATCATGTGTGAGACCTGCCAGTGACCCAGAAGAGTGACGTGTCCCTGAGTGTGAGCTTGCACTGTATGTGCCTTTTTGTACAGTACGTGCTTGTGCTTGTGTGTGTGTGTGTGTGTTCATGTATGACCAACAGCGTGACTACAGGTTTGAGTTTTTTATTCTGCCATAGGAGTGAAGACAGTTATCAAAGTGAGTCCTCACCTTGTCACACACTCAAGTTTGTGTGCAAAAATCATGATCAGATTTTAATTTAACTGTCATTGTGTCATCTCACTTTATCAAATTAGATGCAGAACTACAGATGAAGTCGTTGGAATGCACTGAATTGCTAATTAGGATGACAGTGCAACATGTAATAATAATATTATGAGTGCCAATTTAGGAGCAGCTCTTCCGAAATCCTGTTGCCATCAATGTTTTTCAAGTACAATTTCTAAGTGCAGATTTGGATCTAACACATAGATAGTTGTTAAACATATGCTCAGTGATCCTGGTACCAGGCAAAAATGGGGATTCACTGAGGACATTGCAGACAGGCTATAGACAGAACCAGCAGACAGCAGACATGCATGTTTAAGGAGGGAGGGAGAAGCTCAGGTTGACACAAACAAACATGGTTATTAATTGATTATTTATTGATTTTTCTCTTTTTATATACTTATATTAGAGGAACTTGATTAATTCATAATACAATGAATGTAAGGAAGGTAAAATGCCTTGTCAAATCCACAACAGCAGAAAAAACTTGAAATATGTTTTTTTTAGACAAAAAGTGTAGAGAGTAAATCTTGAAAAAAACTTTTGAAAAAATTACACATTTTTAAGTTTGGCAGACATAGAAGTGCACCATCAATATTACAAAAATATTTCTCCACATGTATGACAGGTGCTATGGGGACTCTTTGGCCTAATCGTTCATATAATGTGGTGGATAAGATGGTATGTTTTATTAAATCTACTAGTGAGAGAAAGGTGGAGACATTTTTAAAATGATATTGAATACACCATTTTTGTAGTAAATTAGTTAACTAGGTTTAGGTGTATGAGTGTTTTGCCAGTGAATAATGTATCAAGCCAACATTAAAACATATTAATAATAATACATTTTAGCTGTATAAGTTGAGACAAAAACACAATTAAAAAACTTTGGCAAAGATTAGAGGATAAAATGACAAAATATAAAAAATAAAAACTTTTAAAATTAGCTTAGAAGCAAAAGAGACAAGACATGATGTTTATCTAAAGAACAAGCTACATGTCGGAATAAAATATAAATTGCTTGTTAGCATTTTCAACGACAAATAGTCCAGTTAGGCAGAATTATCTCAAAATTAAAACAGCAAAATGTAAGGGAATGCTTTCCATTTCAAATTTGATTTAAAGATCTGGGTGCAGACTTTGATCCAAGAAAAATGAGGAAGGGAACTTTTGTTTTGTTTTTTTTTTAAATTCACCATCACTCTCAGCAAAATAAAGATCGATTACTAGGAGACTTTTAAATATTGTTTGCAGAAACACCAGAACCAGAACAGAAACATGATCTGAGGTTATTATTTCTGTTAAAAATATAATTTTGGCTTAAAAATATTCCCCTTCATACATTTCCTCAGGATCTCCTAAGCTGCACCGTAATGTTAATTGTTGTTGCAACACAAAGGAACTAAGAAGTGCTCTACTACGACAGAATGTAGAACAAACACTGACATTATATACACAAGCTGTACTGTACAGTAGGTGGAAGTAATTTGCTCACTGGGCAAAAGTGCCACTGGAATAATGTTTTCGCTTACTGATAAGTCATAATGTTTATGACATTAAAAGAAAAACTGGTAACATTTTCATTGATCAACTTCATGCATTGTTAATGAAGCTCGACAGAAAGAAAAATGGCTTTAACATTTGGCATTTCAGCTCTTCACAAAGATACAAAGTACACTACTTGACTGACTTGACTTTGGCATGACTGACTGATGCACAGTGATTTAAGGTTTCTCTGTCAGTGAGAAATAACAATTTTCTACTGCCCAGACCTTAGTCAAGTGTTATAAATTGGCCTTATCTTTTTAACAAGTGTTAGATGATTCTTCTGCTGTTCAGGTCCTGCACAGGAAAAGTTAAAGTGGATGGAGTGAAAGAGCTAATTAACTCAGTTTATTAGTGTGTTAACTGGCAAATGTAAGAGTTCTCTTAAACAAGTTTGTGGTGTTGAAACTAATGGAGTTCCAGTTCAGCCTGTGTACATGGATACAATGTTCTGGAAATGTGCGAAAACTCTACACTACAGTAGAATAACTATTGAGGAGGCTGAGTTCAAAGCCTGCTGGCTGGCATGTTGATCAGGAATATTTCCAATTACGGTAGACAGGTTGGGAGGGTATGTGTAAGTGCACCTCGCTTCCTTCCAACTCCTAACAAACCTCTTGGAAAAGCGCTGGGTACATTCTTGGATCTCACTGTGTGTCCTTCCTACCACAATTGACTTCTTTATTTTCAGAAGATTTTCACAGAAACAGAAACGACAAACAACAAAGGGAAACGGACATGTGCCAATAGACTGTCTCACATAGAGCAAGACAGAATAAATAAGACTAAGATAATGAAAATGGCTTTTGCTCATTTGAACTGTACACAGTGAGTAAGATGGTGGATAATAAGTATTTACACACAAAGAAGAGACAAAAAGGTTTACAAACCAAATTAGATATGATTTTAAAGTTCCACAAGTATGTAAGTAAAGAAGAATATATGTTTCAGTGCATATATATACATACATATACACTGTGCCAACTACTAATTATCACATATACACAATTTCAAACATGGAAATACATACACCACTGTAAAGAAGCACTTGTAAGAATTAGTAACACACGTGCTGTTATTGGAGTGGCCTTGAGGACATGGTGCTGTTTCGACTAACAAGGGCAGTTCTCCTGGATCTGTGCAACAGCCTGGAGCCATGACTGACCAGGGGAGGAAAGAGACCCCAGCATATTCCTCCTCGTGTCACAATGCTCCCTGCTCCCTTCTGCTCAGACACGAGGACAGTCCAGAAGGAGGCAGGTGACCTGTGCAGCTTTCTGTATCACAAGCAACTGTCATCCACACACTTTCAAATGTGCCGGTTGGTGCCATTAAATTGAGATAAACTCTGCAGCAAAACAGACTTAGATAAGAAGACTGGAAAGCTGCTGTTGAGGCTGTAACATTCATTACACCTCAGAGGGATGTGCTGTTACCGTTGGACCACTGAACACCACACATGCTATTGTATGTATGCTCTTTAGTATTTAAACAGCTGGAGATGCAGCGTCTTCCCTAATGCTGGGAATTTATGCTATAAAGAAAATTCTGTCTCCTAAAATAATGATCCTATGCAACAAAAAGTGTAATTATGTAATGATAATGCTTTCATGTAGTGTATGTATAGAGTAACAACTTTTATTAACAGAACGTTGCATGGAAGTTTTTTTTTTTTGCTTAAACATATCTTCATTATGGTCCTAGAATAATGTATAATGTGGTTGCAGGTATGTTCACCTGTATTTCTGATTTCAGTTTAGTTGAACAGAAACATTTTTGGTTTTCTGTGGACCATAAATATCTACAAGAATTCTTAGTGACACCTGCTTAGCAAAAACAGTGTAATCACACTGTGCTGTAAGTCTTCAAACCTTCACTTGATTTTGCTGGTAAAAGTAAATAAAATGTCACTATGATCTCCTGAGGCAAATCACTAACTGAGGGTTACATTACAGTACAGGTCTTATATGAAGTGCATTAATCACTCAAGTGATTTAGCTAATACATACCAGACATCAGGGCTGGCCCTCCACGCTCTTTCTACACAACCTAATGTAGCAAGACAAAAGCCAGTGTCATCATTAGATCTCATTGCTTAGATTCTACTTGTGAAGCAGAGTCAAAGTTGTGTGTGAATGTACATTTCTGGAAGTAATGTGCTGCTACCTTGTAACCCTTGCAATGACAAGTGGATGGAAGGAATGTGTTGCTACTTTTGCCTCACATTCATTCCCAAAGTAACACCAGTGCTTTACAGTTCAGCAAAGCCTTTCATTTGCACACGGCAAATCATCATCATGGGATACAGCAAATAGAAATGTGCATATGGTAATTCTACTGTTTGGGAAGCTCAAAGGTAAAAATGAGTACCTCAGAACAAAAGCAATGACAGATCATGTGGTGAACATGTGGCCTGATTGGCCTTTAGTCTTTGATGGTGATCTGTTTCTTTAGCTTCATGTTGTTAACACTACCTTAACCTACTCATTTCATTTCACTGACAAGTGAAATGACAAGGAGCATGTTTTTTTTTTTGTTTTTTTTTGCTGCGAGGCTGAGGAAACACTAGTGTGGGGAAGACAAATGTTTGAAGAAAGGTCAAGTGAAGTAAAGAGAAATAAAATGGAACAAGAGAAGGAAATAGCAAAGGGACACATACTAGCAAAAGAATGAGGAATAGGAGGAGGATGTAAAGAATGGCTGAGAGCAGAAAAGAGTAGGGAATGGAGAAAGAGAAGAATGGAAAACTATAAGTGACAAGAGAAAGAGAAATGAAAGGGAATGGGCAATGACAATGAAATAGATGGAGCAAAGTAAAAGAAAGACGTAAAAAGACACTGTTTGCTTGTTGAAAACCAAAGCATGAGTGAAAGAAGAGAAAATCTAATAAGGGTTAGGAAGGAAGCAAATAATTAGGAAATTGAGTTCCAGGTCCTCCTGAGGGAATTATGACCCACAAAGGAACAGAAGCAGGTAACAGCAGCTACAGTGTAATAATGCCATGATTTGTCAATTATTAAAAAAATGTATGTGCACATTTTGAATGTGTATTCAGTTCTAAATAATGAAGCTAAAAAGCTAACAAAAAGCTAACATAGTCATTTTGTATATTATTGTATTTAATACAGCTAATCTGCATAGCTATAACTTTTAAATGACAAAAAGTGACATCACATATTGTAATTGCTTGTACACTTTGTACAAGCAATACACTTTTGGCTAGAGGTACACTTGCTGTAGACCGGCGTATGTGCGTGTCATTTGTCATTTGTGCCATTGTTCACATACTTGGTTGTTTAGACCGTGTCTATGTGGTGGGTTTAAAAAGTCAGCCACACGGTGCAGACATGGACCTAATTCTCCATGGCTGAAAAGTCTCTTCTTGTGACGATGAAATAAGAAGCAGAAGAGAAGAGGAAAATGTTTTTTGAACAAGGTGAGAGGAAGACATGAAATCATCTAATGAGGAAATGATAACAATGTTACTCATTGCATGGCAGTGACAACGGTGTAAATGGTACATGAGGCCCTTACATCAAGATTTTGTTACTGTGATGTAAATGAGAAGGGAAGGGAAATAAAAAAAACTGATCTACAAAGTAGAAGATGCAGTCTCTGTAAAAATCCAAACATGTATCCAGATGTGAGGCGTGAGGCCATAGGCTTGATAGGACAGTGGTTTTGCTAAAAGTAACACAAAATGGTCAGATGTTTATTCATATGATAGTTACCATTTTCTCACTGATATTTACATTTTTTCTCAAGAGCATGATTGATGAGTGTAATGAAAAAAACTGAAACTGAAAACTGAAAATCAGCTCTCACACATTGACACTGTCATTTTTACTCTCTATTTGAGTCTGTGAATAATAGAAGCAACTGAAATATCCATACCAGTGTTCTGTACCTACAGGCTCATCAAACTCACACAACTTAAATAGTGGATCTAAATGATCAAAGGATGAAGCGAAGCACAGAGACGCCCACTCACTGTCTTTCTCTTAATATAGCCCTCCTACTCACATGGACATAAACACACAGACAAGTCTAACAGCCATTCTCTCATGTGTAAGGAGGGAATATCTGAGACAGTCTTTTTCAGTCTAGTGTGCATATTTCTGTGATTTCTGTGTGTGTGTGTGTGTGAGAGCTGATGTTAGTGATAATAATTGATTTGACAGAGTCTGGAAGTTAGGTGTCAGCTAAAATGAGAGTAAGGGTGAATGAACCCACCAGGCACACACACACACACACACACACACACACACACACACGCACACATGCAGGGTTAAATAGAGTAATTTCTCTTTGCCCTGAACTTCACCTACAC
>OMLM01000186.1:1062-27222 GCA_900302695.1 Helostoma temminkii | reverse complement strand
GGTAGAGGAGCACAGCAACATGAGTGAAGAGACAACGGAGGAACGAGGTAACAAAACAAAAGAACCTGAGCACCTGTACAGAAAGAGTGAAACTACGAAGACATGCCATTAGACATAAAGACCTAAAACAGAAACTCAAAAACTCATTCAATTCAATTCAACTTTATTTATATAGCGCCAAATCACAACAAAAGTCATCTCAAGGCACTTTACAGTGTAAGGTTTAAGACCTTACAATACAACTAAATAATAAGGAAAACCCAACAAATCCCCCTTTGAACAAGCACTAGGCAACAGTGGAGAGGAAAAACTCCCTTTTTAAGAAAGGAAGAAACCTCCAGCAGAACCAGGCTTAAGGTGGGAGGCCATCTGCCTCAGCCGGTTGGGGTGAGTGGAAAGAAAGAGAAAAGAACAGCAGATCACACAACCAATAACAACAACAAGCAACAGGCAGACAGGCACCTGGAATACACAGCCTCAGGGCCGATGATACCTGCAGGGGAGAGAGAGAGAGAGAGAGAGAGAGACAGACAGAGAGAGAGTGAGGCACAACTACAGGAGAGAGAGGAAACAACGTTAATAACAGGCAGTGGTGCCGTATCATGACATGGAACATGAAGACAATAAGGCAAGAAATAACAATGAATACTCAGACCAAACACAACTCACAAACAGACACAGATACATCAGTCTAAAGAAACTAGGCTAGTGGAACACAAGGTATAACACAGAGATGAGCATGAGCAGACAGTCTGACAACCTAGACTGTGGAGGTGGGGAATATATACAGTCCTTGATTGACTAGCGTGACTGCAGCTGGAGATAATTGGGTGAGAGAGTAAGTGGGAGGAACATGACAGAGGAGGTGTGTCCAGGAGAGAATGTCTGTGAGTGTGTGGGCAGGATGAGACAGAAACAAATGAAATGAAAGAACTAGGAATACCAAAGAAGTAGATCACGAGTTGTTTTCGACACATCCAGCTACTACAAAGACAACATTTAACCTGAACTGATTCGACGTGTGCTGTAAAAACATGAGCCTTTTTCATGATGGTCTCAAGGCTGATCAGTCCAGTCCTTTCTTCTGTTGTGTAAACCACAGTTGTTTTTGTCTAGTGGAATCAGTTTTTATACGATTAAACTTCAAGCTTTGCCCCAAGAAACGTCACAATGTTTACTTCCTGTAAAGGGGTCTATTTGAATTACAAACTCTTTGGCAACTTTTATTGCCAAGGATTTGCTTCCTTAATTTGTCACTGAGAACTGAGAGAAGTCTTTCACACTAAACACAAATAAATTATTTTGATGAAGTTAACTGACCAAAGTAAGAAAATAAAGTTTAAGTTAACCAAAAGTTTGATTTAACTGCATCTTCTCCTGTAAACAC
Organism: Helostoma temminkii; assembly: GCA_900302695.1. Lineage (NCBI taxonomy): Eukaryota > Metazoa > Chordata > Actinopteri > Anabantiformes > Helostomatidae > Helostoma > Helostoma temminkii. The sequence continues at coordinate 25,835 of OMLM01000186.1, read as the reverse complement.
TTCAATCATTCCAAGCTAGTTACAGTTAGAAAGCTACAGCTCATTCAAATCTAAATACAACTTCAGTCACTCAACAGGAACCTTTTTGTCTGAAATCAGGAACCTGGTATTTCAAACCATATAAAGAACTTGGTGGTCTAGTTCCCTCCAAAAGTATTGGAAATTGTCATATGAGTTAAGGAAGCAATAATATTTAAGGTAAATGGTTTAGATTTTTACTGGACCTAACTATGATGTAACTTCTCTAATTTCAGTCTAATATGAGCTAGTACATTTTCCTCTCTGTTAATTTGTCTTGTCCTGAACTTTGACCTGAACTGAACTGAAATTATACACTTTACAAGACAAACTGAACAATAAAACTCAGGATTTACTAATATTCAACCCCTATGTAAGTAAGAGGCAACACTTTATATCCTTGCACATCCCTTGTTTAGTGTTGACCTGAAAATAAAAATGTGCAAAAAACAAATCTGTGAATTTCATTGCATTGAAGAATTGACATTAATCTGAAATACATTTACGCAGAGATCAAAGAAAACCCCTTGGTCTTGGCAAAGTTTCACCCACAGTTCTGGCAGGAGGGGGCGTGGCTCTGCTGTCGGCAGGTAGAAAAACAAGCCCCGGGCTGTGAGGAGTACAACCTGTTTGGAGACAGTAAGAGACACATGCTTGTTTTTATATACATAAAGCATAATGCATTCCCCAGCCTCGACCGTGACTCACAATGAAGGTTTAAAACTGAAACTGCAACTAGACAAGAGGGAAAAAGTAAAAGCATATTTCGAGACATAGGGTCGTATTGCAAAATCATTCAGTTTATAAAGCCATGCGGTACTTCAAGTCATACTTCAAGTATATACATACTTCAAGTTATACTTCAAGTACTGCCAACCCTCCCAATTTTCCTGGGAGACTCAGGTTTTTCACTACCCTCCCCCGATTTCCTCCCGCAGCCAAAATTCTTCTGCATTTCTCTCGATATATTTTAATTTCGCCACCTGTGTGTTCATCATATGAGTCTTTAAACATAACTGCTGTGAAACAAACAGAAACCATTTTTAACATTTTATTACTGATTTATTCTTTCATACCACTGCTCCCTGTCTTTAGTCAGGCTCAACCACTACTGTCTCACTGAGCCGGAGAGGAGGGGTCAGTGGTGCGTTCACTGACAGCAATGTCATGTTCCTCTCATGACTGGGTAGATGTCGGTGTTCATAACATTTAAAACTTATCCCTAATACTAATACTAATAATAATGCGATTTTTAGAAGTCAGGGAAAGAAGAAATCATATATATATACACAGCTTTGGTGTGTAACTATACATATATATGTATATATACAGTATGTGTGTATAAACGTGTGTGTATATATATACACACGTGTAGAGTAGAATTTTTATATATATATATATATTATGTTATTTATATATGTTTTTCCTTTAACATAGACAATCTGCAGTGTAGAATCAGAAACGCTTCACTCACCATGCATAAAGAAAAACAGGAAATCCCTTTTAAGATGATTCATTCAATCTTACAACTGCTGCAGCTCTAAGATAAGCTTCACTTCATGATTAGCAGTTTTATAAACAACCAGCAGCAACAGGTCAAAAGTCAAAAATTATAGTCATTGGTCATTGCAAAATAAGGAAAAAAAGATGTACTGCTTGGTTAAAGGTTTCTCTTCCTCTTTTTTTAGTTTCCAGAAAACCTTTACCCCCGATTCCTGGAGAAGAGAGGGTAACCACTAATCACGCACACACAAATTCATGAGTAGTATAGTCTCATAAATTCTCACGAACAGCCTAATCCTACAAACATTTTGCAATTCCTCTTCCTCCCGAAACAGCGGCGGCCTCCTCCCCCGACCCCTGAGGATGACAACTGCGATGAGGACGATTTTGATGACGATGACGACGACGATGAGGAGGAGGAGGAGGAGGTTGTGGTGGCGCTGTATGACTTTGCTGGTACCGAGCCACATGACCTGAGTCTGGTTAAGGGAGACGAGTACGTCATCCTAGAGAAATGTGATGTAAACTGGTACAAAGCACGCAACACATACGGGTGAGTATGTACAGGTATATCATCATACGCTGTATGGTGACACTTGATAACAATAAATGTATGGATGGCAATGATTTGTTTTAGGGTATTCTGATTTAAAAACATTCTGCCTTAAAAATACTGTGTGTACCATATAATGGGAGAAAGCACAGTAAGAAGTACAATGCCATTTGAAAATGTTAATATACTGTATTGTAGTCAGTGATTTTAGTAGAATTATTTGACCATTTTTAATTGATAATTATTTATTATTGTGTCATGCATAAGACATGAGCATACAACTTGTTGCATGGTGTGTGTTTGCAGATTTGACACAGCCATGTCTCACAGTACACAGTACATAATAGTACAGTACAAAATGATTCGTTATCTTTTAGACTTTCTAGTTTACTGTCTAGAGCACTGTTTAGTTTGTGTATCTGTACTTTTACTTAAGTTCCGTTTTTTGAGGACTTCTTTCACCACAGCCGGATGAGTTGTCATGACATTTAAACATAACATGCTCTTATCAAGATTCACTGTGAAAACTGGTTAACATTGATTAATAAGCTACTACAGTTCAGAGGTTTATTTTAAAGTCTGAGCTGTGCCTTCACAGTGGGGCGTCAAGGAAGTGAAGTGAAGTGAAGCGAAGATAAAAGTTAGGTGAAACGGACAGATGTTCAACCAAACAACCAGACGTCAGTTTGATAACGTGACCCACTTATCAAGATGATCAGCAGCTGAAGCAGCAGCGTCTGTGAGACACTTTTACGCCCAACCTCTACAGTTCATCATGCAGTCATGCAAAAGACGCTCCTTGCTACTACAGACGTTGCCTGTTATCTGTATATCCATGGATATGTTACTACCCGGAGGTGCTAATGGCCAATACGGCATACTTTTAATGATGCCAGTTTGAAAATATGTGATCAATTACTGTGTCAGGAAGTTCAAGGTAACAATCAGGCATTTTATCCTCTTCACTCCCATGTTCCAGACACTGATTGTGAACGCAGAACTTCCCTAAGAATCCTGTTTTTAAGTTTTCCCCAGTATCAAAATAATCCCCTGGTAGATGTTTATACATTCATGGGTAGATAACCACCAGCAAGGGCTAATAGATAATTTGAAAAATCGGTGAACCATTAGGGTGTCAAGGAAGACATGGTAATAGATAATTCGGCATACATTTACAGAATACATGTTTACATTTGGGCACACCTGTTCCAGTTTGCCCAAATGTAAACGAAACACTGAAGTTGTAGTTTATATCTATTGCAAGTTCTTATTCACAGTCAAATTATGGGAACCATCATGATCCCCCAAACAAAAGTATAATAGCTGGAGTGACAAAGTGAATATATAAATAATCTAAAACTACTAAAAACTGCAGCTAAAATAACGTTTGCATCATCTACTATGCACATAGTTTATCGGCTGAGTAGTGAAGTGGTTTCAAATATTGAAATATGATGTCCATTGTGACTTATTACTTTAGGCTGTAGATTACATGTTTATTAAACACTGATGAAAGTGATTTCTACTGCAGGTGATAATTAATTAAGTGTTGGCAATTTGAGCCCTTGTGTGTGTGAGTAGCAGTGTAACAACAGCTTTTCTGCGTTTTGACACATTAATGTGTTTCCACGTGTTTTGGTGATTGGTGTGTGTGTGTTTCACAGTGAGGAAGGTTACATCCCAAGTAACTATGTAACAGAGAAGAAATCTGGAAACCTGGTGCAGTTTGTGTAAGTATGTTAATCATTTCAGAGAAAATCAACACCAGTTCACGGCCGTGAATAACGCTGCAGGAATGTAGTCATGTGAGAAAATTGTTTTTGGACTCTTTGACATTTGGATGTTAAGGCTGAAGGCGAAGAAGATTGGTTTACACATAATTGTTATTGCACAATTTTGCCACATTTTATTTGAAACTTTTTTATTCAATAATATAATATTCAATTCAAAGGAGTTTAGGACAATTACATTTTAAGAAAAAGATTCACATTGCAAATAGTTGTACAGTGCCTTGCAAAAGTATTCATACCCCTTGAACTTTTCCATATTGTCACATTACTACTGCAACTTAAATGTATTTTATTGGTATTTTGCATGATACACCAACAAAGTATCACATAATTGTGAAGTGGAATGAATATGATAGTGATCTGAGAAGTGTGGTGTGCATATGTATCTAAAATCCAGTACAACCAGCTGCCTTCAGCAGTCACCTAATTAGTAAATAGAGTTCACCAGTGTGTACTTCAGTCTCAGTATAAATACAGCTGCTCTGTGAAGGCTCAGAATTTGAGTTTAACAAATTACATGTTATTCTTACTTATCATGAAGAATAAGGAACACACCAGACAGGTCAGAGATAAAGTTGTGGAGATGTTTAAAGCAGGTTTAGGTTATGAAAACATATCTCAAGCTCTGAACATCTCACAGAATGGAAAGCGTATGGCACAACTGCAAACCTACCAAGACATGGCTGTTCACATAAACTGACAGAACGGGCAAGGAGATCATTAATCAGAGGAGCAGCCCAGAGGCCCGTGGTGACTCTGGAGGAGTACATACATACATACATTTAAGTTTGTGTTTGTAACGTGATAACAAAAAAAAAGTTTGAGGGGCATTAATAGTTTTGCAGGGCACTGTATATTCAAAATGATTCACATTCATATTTTGACCTTAAACCCAAAAGTTTTATGTGTACAACACAGATGTGATGATGTTTTTGCTTGTTCTAGTTGGTACAGTAAACAAGTCAACAGGAACAAGGCGGAGGAGCTGCTCAGGAAAGAGGTAAGTCTTGGTTTAGCAACTTCTATTTGATATTATTTGTGTTTCATTTTATGTATGTTTGCCCTCCTTGTATAGTTATTTTTTTGATATTTAATATACTTCCTTTATTTTATTTAATATTGCATACTTATGATTGTTTTCAGTTTATTTTTAACACTATCTTCTTTTTATTTGAATCATTGTTCCTATTTTTTCATTTTGTTGTCAACCCACAGCTGATTGTCGTCGGAGTCACTGTGACTCTAATCCACTTTTTCAACCCTGTCTTGATGGTAGAGACAAAAAATGCCTGCCAAAATAATTAAAAGCCTAAAATAGTTTTCACATTTTTAGTACAATAATATATACTTTTCATTATTATAATTATTACTTTATCACAAAGTTTGACAGTATTTTATGAAATAACAAAAGGACTTTTCCAAATTGGGGGGAAAAAAGATCTCTGTTACATTACCTTCAGTACGATTTTTACTTTGGTCTTTACTGAAATATGAATTAACACATTCTGACTTCTATAGCACTTTTTATTAAAACATCATGATTTAGCATGTAGCAAAACTACAGTTCCTTGAATCATTGTGACATGTTTTTGTCTATATTCATAAAACTCACCACTGCTCTCTGGATGTTGACTCATGGCAAATTGCACTACTCATACTAGTTTTTTTTCATACTAACTTTTTTGATCTGAGGAAAGTTAGGAAAGATAGAGAAGTCAAATTCAGAGGAGCAAAACCTTTATCTTGAGGACAAGTGACAATGATGTGTACTTTTTAGACGGAGAAGATACTGCAGGTGTATGACGATATCAATTTATGATGCTGCCCTTTCATCCACTTCACACATTCACCAAGAAGGCCACAGTCAACAGCATATTTTTGGGCGTGTGAACAGCTGTAGATTAAGATTATATTAACCCTTATCTACTTAAGACAATTTCTAGTGTTGAACTATTTAGGCAAGTGGAGAGGTGGAACCTCCATGAAGAATAATGCAATGCAGATTTCTAACTTTTCTCATGCTGTAGAAGCCACTTGGATGAGTAATTAAGTATATCGACTTTACAAGGAAAACATCCAGCTGCCATGACTCAAATTCCACATAACCTCACCCAAATGACTGCTAATCTTCACGGTCACCAACGTTTTCATTTAAACTAATCATTTACCTACCAGTACTCTTTGTTGTCTGAAAACTTCTGCTCTTACTACAGGCGTGGACTCATGTCTTGTATAGAACCATGACATTTAGGAGCAAAATAGTGTTTGTTAAATATGTGCAAAAATAGAAATATTGAATAAATAACATTTTTACTTACTTAATTTGCAAGGCAACACTGAAGTGACGCTGAAGTGAACTTATTGGCTCTCATGTGATATTCAGCTTCTGCATGTGTCGCCTCTTGCAGGACAAAGAGGGAGCTTTCATTGTCCGAGACTCAAGCACTCCAGGAACCTACACTGTCTCGCTATACACCAAGTCTGTCTCTGGGTAATGGGACTAAATGTATCACATGATTCACTACAACAACAAAAAAATATGTGTTAAACAGTACTCATTGTGTGATTGTATAGTATGACAAACTGATCAGTTTATCACGGTGGGTGTTATTTTAATGCTTTGTGTCTGTTGTAGGGAGGGAAGTGCAGCAATAAAACATTACCATATCAAGGAGACACAAGGCCTGCCTATACATTTTTACCTGGCTGAAAAACATTTGTTCTCCTCCATCCCCGAATTGATCGAGTACCACAGACACAATGCAGCAGGTAGGTGACTCAGTTGGTCAGTCAAATAAATGAATTTAATAGCTATCTCTATATCTTTCTATTCGGTAGCTTTACTTTATGTGTCTCTTAGGCTATTTAGATAGTAAAATGACAATTTGCAGACTTTCAGTTTGCCGATTTCAGCTTTAAAGGAACAATGTTTTTTTTGGTCATGATGTATTACATTTATGTGATCATTCCTCTGCCTTTGTCACTGTCCTCTTCTCTGTCACAGGTCTTGTAACCAGGCTGAGATATCCTGTAGGAAAACAGTCTGCTCCGTCCACGGCTGGCTTTAGCTATGGTGAGTTCTAACACTGTGCAATTGATCTGATGTGTGTCAGACAAATCATTTGTCTTTCTTCTTACCTTCCTGCACTGTCTTTCTCCACCTACAGAGAAGTGGGAGATCAACCCCAGTGAACTGACCTTCATGAAGGAGCTGGGCAGCGGACAGTTCGGTCTGGTGAGGCTCGGCAAATGGAGGGCTCAGCACAAAGTGGCCATCAAGGCCATTAGAGAAGGAGCCATGTATGAGGAGGACTTCATCGAGGAGGCCAAAGTCATGATGTAAGGAAGAAGTAGAGGGAGGAAAGGGCAAGAGATAAAAAAAGTAACACAAATGATCGAAGGAGAAAAGGCCTTCTCCCAGTGAACATACTGGGATAGTTTATTCCAAAGAAACAAAGGTGCACAAAGCCATGAAGCCATCTGATGCTGCCCTCTCTAGACACTAGTATGAACTGCACTTGCAAACCTCAGAGATACATTACTGTAGCTGGCTCACAGGCCTGGGATGTACCTCATTGCCTCCACACAGCTTCTTGCTGCTTGCTCATTGATCAGAGGAAACGCTGATACAAGCACTTTCCTTTTTTCCAAAGCTTGCTGATAAGATAATATACAGGATTTATTAAAACCAAAGTCAACATAAACACAAGCATACCTCAGCACACATGCTGTATAATGTTTACATATCAAAACTGTAAAGTTTATTATGAAACTGTAATGTCTGACCTTAACTGAGGATGACAAAGCAGCGTAGGCAGTAAGGTCTTAGAGATGAAGATGCAGGTATGTTGATGTGTTCTAGACCAGCCGTTTCATCTAACTCACAGTGGTCAGTAGAACTGTCCGGTGTAATAAATAGAATGGAACCGTTGTAAACAGTGTCCCATGATTTAAAGTCAGTAACAGCAACATGTAACATAGTTTGATCAGCAGTCCATGTGTCTCAGAAGATTTCATTCATAACACTGATCAATTGAGTCTCACTGCATATTGAGCAGTGGAAATTTATAATTAGGGTGAGATTTGAAAGGCCAAAGAAGGAACAAGCAGAGAGTCAGCTGCAACTCTGTCAATGGAAGAAGATGTTTCAGGTTTCACATGAGAAAAAGACTTTGTGTAACTGTGTAGACGGCTATATTGATAAAAGTGGATGACTGCATGGACATGAACTCTATCTCCATCTACATATATTTGTGTGTTTACTCCAGGAAACTGTCTCATCCTAAACTGGTACAGCTGTATGGTGTGTGCACCCAGGATAAGCCCATTTACATAGTCACAGAGTTCATGGAGCTCGGCTGCCTGCTAAACTTTCTCAGACAGCGAAGAGGCAGCTTTAATCTGGGGTCCTTGCTGAGTATCTGCCTGGACGTCAGTGAGGGCATGGAGCACCTGGAGACCAATGGTTTCATCCACAGAGATCTGGTAACATGCAGTTAGTTTTTATTATATTATTTACATCATGACCAGATACTGTAGCCACTTTCCACCATGAAAATGTCTCTCCCTGAACTCAACTCTATTCAATGTGGACAAACGTTATCACATTAGCTGCCACTGAATTGCACTGTAGTGAGCTTATTATGCTAATTGATGTGGCTCCTGGTGTATTTAAGGTCTAATGTCTGCATGTTAGCTTAGAAGCTTTAACCTCCTTTCTTGCAGAGTTACCAGTTTGTAACTCTAGTTCATTCAAGGACTTATCTTGATAGAGACAATTATTTACATTATTAACAATGTCTACACTGTATTTCTGATCGATTTGACTTATAAAACCTGCTTTTCTTTCAAAAACATTTCTGTAATTTCTATGTGTGTCCAAACATATAACTTAATATTACTGTTAAGGGACTTTATAGCCAGAATATGAATGGAAAAAGTTGTTTGCACAGTGGCAGTGGCTCCTGGCGACGCAGACACATAGACAGGATAGGATTGTCCTATTGTCCTTTTGGAATCTGCTTACAACCAAAAATTAAAAACTATTGGCTTCCTTGACAATTGTTGCTATTGTCATCAACACATATATACATAATAGTTCCCCAAATGAAGGCTATTATATGACAGGGAGAGTTTGCTCAACAAAACCTTTAAATCCTAACTAAAATAAATGGTGACTAGTGCTTTAAACAATGACTCATAAACAAGGCAGCAAAAAAAAAGACAAAGACACAAATGCCAACTCTCTATAAATGAAAACAAAATGTAATTTTAAGTGTTTTGTGACATGACTAAAATGAGCTGTATTTATTTGTCCTTCTTTAATATCTTTCTCTTCCTTCCATTTCCTCTGAAGGCTGCCAGAAATTGTTTGGTGAATGAGTCTCTCGTAGTAAAGGTGTCTGACTTTGGCATGGCCAGGTAAGAATTTGGTTCGCCATCTTTTATGTAAAGTTACTGCTTACGTAGAAAGATTGCTGTTGGAATGGTATCTAATTTTTTTATATTTGTATGTAGATATGTATTAGACAACCAGTACACCAGTTCATCAGGTGCAAAGTTTCCTGTAAAGTGGTCACCTCCTGAAGTCTTTAACTTTTGCAAATTCAGCAGCAAGTCGGATGTCTGGTCCTATGGTGAGCACACTTTTTCTCTACTTCTACAACTCATTTGAACATTAAAGCTGCAGTGTGCAACTTTTTCCTATACCTTTGTAACCACGAATTTCAATATCCTCTAATTGAACAGTTCTGCAGTTTTGTTTAGTTTCTCTTGACAAGGACTAATCCCTATAGTGGCATGCAGTCCATAAGACCATCAGGTTCTAAGAGTCTCAGTTTTGCAGGGATTGAGTGTTGTTCTAGGGCCAACACAATGCTCATGTTTCCATCCAAAAACAATTTTAATAGAATTTCCTCAAAATAAAAAAAAAAAAGAAAAAAGAAAATGTCTCTATCCATAGCCACATCAATATTAGGACACTGTCATTAATCCATATACACAGCCAGAAACCTGAGTGAGGATGTTGTTCAGTATTTGTGAATGATATCGGGCAGTGCCATCATAAACCTGCTGGGCCCCATGATAGGTGCCTCTGTTCTTTAACCCTAACCTACCTACTGGCCCTGAACTAACATGTTCAGCTGCTTTTTATCCAGACCCAGGCAAAGAGCTTATACTTGCTCATGTTGTATTGTTATCGTGTTATATAAAAGCTTTAGCCTAAGCTATTGTGGTTGGCATCACATTTCTTGAATACAAAACAGCCAACATGCTCTGAGCAGTTTGACTATTGTTGGAAATATGTAAATTTGAATTTTAATCATTTCTATGATGGTAATAGTTGTATGATGTTCCCCAGCACAATGCACCAGGTGTACCTAATAACATGGCCCCCGTTTGTGTGTGTTTGTGCATCCAGGTGTGTTGATGTGGGAGGTTTTCACTGAGGGTCGTATGCCGTTTGAACAGCACCAGAACCATGAGGTGGTGACCTTAGTAACGCAGGGCCACCGTCTCTACAGGCCCAAAATGGCGACAGCTGCTATCTATGATATGATGCAGCTATGTTGGCACGAGGTGAGAATCTGTTTTATAATATTTGAAAAATGAATAAATTTTTTATTGTATAAAAGTAAAGTCAGTCTTTCCTGCCAGCCCATTGGTATTCCATTGGTAACGCCATTTATTTATTTTTATTGACATTCTTAGTTCATTAAGGTCGGAAGTGGTGGAAGTATTCATATTCTTTACTACATATGTTGCTAGTAGCTAGTTGAGTCCAGATATCATGAAATGATTTAGAGCACAATGAGAAGAAATCTATTTACTTATTAAAGGCATATCTCATCTAACCACGGCCCTTTGTGTAACTTCTTCTTCCTTTGAGTCGTTTACCCTCAAACATCATCATTGCGATATAGTGTCAGCTAGAACTGAAAAATACTATAGATTATTTTTAAGAAAACAAAGATCTAAACCACGAGTTGTAATTTAGTCCAGGAGGTCCCGTCAATACAAGTCCTCCCAAGTCAAGATCCAGCTTTTACCCAACGTTAACCCAACTTATCTTCTACCCTTTTCATCTGACTGGAAAAGATGTGGCAAGAACCCACTTAGCGCTACTGAGCTAACCAGACTATGTCTGTCAAAATAAGGTTTATTAATAACATTTATTATTTTAATCTTTGAGGTCCGGATAGATGCCTCTTTGGGTCCAGATTTGGACCTGAGCCCACCATTTGGGAAGCCCTGGTCTATACACATCAAGGGAGATTGTTTGATTAGTTAGAAATCTGTCAGAAATATCAGTGGGAATATCTTAAGCCTGAATCAGCCAGGAGGTATAGTTTAATTTTGGCATTAAATACAGGAATTCATGGCCCATTTTCTCTATGTGCAGAGACCAGAAGAGCGTCCATCATTCTCTCAGCTCTGCACGATGATCTCGGATGCTCTAGAGGGTGACACAGCTGCCCCGAATTGATCACCGGACTAATCAGCTGCTTCCATCCTCCATAAAAACTAATAAATACTGCTCCATGCCTGTGGTGACTGGGAACTGGCCATTTACAAGGATATTATGGAGAACAATGTTTTAGTGTTTAGTCTGCCTGGAAGTGACTAATCACATGCGAGGGAAGGACCAGTTGCATCAGCAACAGTCCACTGAACAGTTGAGTCAGTTCAGAACTGCTTAAGTTGATCAGCATTCGCACCACAAACCGCTGCTCATGTCAGATCTTTGTAAAGATGAGTGACACCAATAGAACAGACCGTGATGAACAAAACGCATAACAAGCTCTGATGATGAACACATCAATTAGCAAGTTTTAGTTTTCACCTGTGCATGAAGCTGAAAGCATCCAATAATACACTGGATGCTTTCTGCTCTATCACAACCCAGACAAGCCTGGGAGCAAAGTCAGAGATGCACACAAAAGGTATTTGACGCCACAACATACAATATATTAATTTCCCCAAGCTGTGTGAATTGTTGTGTGACTCACCAGACCACTATATCTTTTAACTGCAGCAAAAATGTTTACCTGCAATCTAGCAATTCCTGCACATCAAAAATAAAGAGTATTGTAGAAAGTGATTTACGTCTCTTTCAAATTGATTGACATGTACACTCAACAATTAAATATTAAGTGGTGTTTATACTGTTTGCACCCCTCATTTGTGTAAACATGGTTTTTATGATGCACTACATCGACAAGTTTTGGTACACCCCATTAAAATCATTAATTTCAGTGCAGAAAGCAAAGTGCATAAAGACATGGATGTGAGAGAATTTGGTGTGGAGAAACTTGACTGGCCTGCACAGAGTCCTGACCTCCACCTGATGCTGACACCTTTAGGATGAAGACTGATCAAATGCAGATTATAAAAAAAGCAGTTCCAAGCAGTGTAAATTTGCTGAATTTATGACACTCCTTTAGTTTCTCAGTGTGGCCATTGTACAAAACTTGGTGCTGATCCTGGGGACTTGGCTCTATTTCCTGAGCTAAATACTTTACAAAACTAATGGAATTCTCAACTGCTTTAGATGTCTGTTTAACTAATTATCAGCTAAGAATTCCCAGTTTACTATACACCAATCAGGCATACCATTACGGCCACCTTCCTGATATTGAGTTGGTCCACCTTTTATATACCGTTTCCATGAAAGAGTGCACATGGTCTGCAACAATTCTTAGGTAGGTGTTGCGTGTCAAAGTAACATCCACATGGATGACAGGACCCAAGTTTTCCCAGCAGAACATTGCCCAAAGCATCACACTACCTCTGCCAGCTTGCCTCCTTCCCATGGTGCATCCTGGTGCCATGTGTTCCCCAAGTAAGCAACTCACACGTGCTCGACCATCCATGTGATGTAAAAGAAAATGTGGTTCATTAGACCAGGCCATCTTCTTCCATGGACATGGGTACCATGACTGGTGTGCAGTTATGCGCCAGCATCAACCTCTACAGCAATTTGAGCTACAGTAGCTTGTCTGTTGGATCCGAACACACGGGGCAGACTTCGCTCCCCATATGTATCAATGAGCCTTGTCCGCCCATGACCCTGTCGCCAGTTCACCAGTGTTCTTTCCTTGGACCACTTTTGATAGATCCTGAGCGCTGCAGACCGGGAACACCCCACAAGAGATGTAACTTTGGCCCCAGTCGTCTAGCCACCACAGTTTGGCCCACCTCGCTCACTTTAGATTGCTGGGGGGCCTCCCTTGACACACTTCCCCCGTTCCTTCATCTACCCATACATTACCATTGTTTAATATCAACTTTGTGTCTTCTCTCTTTCGTAGTTGTGCTTCTCTCTCTCTCTCTTTCTCTTTCTGCAGGTACTGCAGGTTCAACCTTACATTGTTAAGTGCCTTGAGATTACTTTAGTTGTAAATTGGCGCTATATAAATAAACTTAAATTAAGTTGAATTGAATTGAATCCTTACATGTCCCCTTTTCCTGCTTCTAACACCTTTAATACTTCTAACACCAACTTTGAAGGCAAAATATTCACTTGCTGCCTATTATATTCCATCCACTAACAGATGCAGTGATGAAGAGATTATTAACTTGACCTGTCAGTGGTCATCATGCTATGCGTACTCAGTGTAAGGTGTGTCACATTTACTGAGTGACCACACTCAGTGTGTCAATGTGTAGTGTGGAAATCTGTCCTCTATTTGACCTCAGTAGAAAGAAGGCCATATGTGATCTCACACATTTACCATTCCCTATAATGTGTGAATACAAAGCTGATACTGCACCCGTCTACCTCAATTCCCTCATTCAGATCTACATTCCCTCCCGTCCACTGCGCTCTGCTAACAAACATCTAGAAGTCCCATCACAAAACAAAGAATCCATTGCAAAGCTCTGCAGCTCTGCGGTCCCACAATGGTGGAATGAACTACTGAACTCTGCACGGTCAGCAACCTCACTCCCAATATTCAAGAAACTGCTGAAGACAGAACTTTTCTGTAACTTTCTATGTACCTAAAGTGCACTTTCATCCAAAAAATAAAAAAGTAAAAATCTCATGAGACAGATTTCTTCTGATAGTGCTCTGCTTTACAGTTTTTCTCCCTGACATGTTTGCTTGCTCTGTACCTCACTTGTAAGTCGCTTTGGATAAAAGCATCTGCCAAATGACTAAATGTAAGTGTGTGAATGATACATCAGCTTCATCTGTATTTTGTCTTTATTAGCTAATGTCACACAACTACAGTAGCACAACTATAATTATAAACATGCCAACCATTACTCCTATCACTGTATCTTAATATAATTCATTTAATTTCCCATGATCTTTAATTTCAATATCTCTTTTGGCAGTTGTGTCACCAGTGAACTGTAGGAAGGTGTGGCTTAGGGGAGTGAGGACATACAGAGTAAACACATTCTTTCTTGCTGTGTCTCATAATAAACTGCTGAATATGTAATTTACAGACTTCCTCTATCTTTAATATTTAAGGAAATATGTCTATTTTCCGTTACTATATTCAGGCAAGGACACCATTTGGAGTTTTGGAAGGGTGGTAAGTTTTTCTCTTTATATTACAAAAATATATATTTAACATTATACCCACAGTGGGTTTATTACAGTTTGATTTAAAGTCTTTTAATAAAAACAAATGATATGGCTCTGAGACTTAAAAGTTTAATTTATTAGTGTATTTAAGACTTTGTCCATAAATAATGGGATTAAGAAAACGTAAAGTTTCATCAACGTGGCCCCAGATGTTACAGATATACAAATACATTTTTAACAAACATACTGTAAAATGAAGTAATTTATAAGAGCTGAATTTTTCTTATGTTAGATTGGTACAAGAGAGAGCAGTGAAGCGCTACAGAACTACACTTACCGATAAAACAATAAAAATAAAACAATAATTATAAAACATATTTAAAGATCAGTTGTGAAACAAATGCAGCTTTGTATTTCTGAAAGGTACAGTATAAAATCATCAAGTGTGATCACATGAAACTGACTGTTAATAAATCATAAGTAAACTTGGCTTGTTTTCTTGAGAAAATAAGATGGATTAAACAAGAAGACATTTGTTCTCTGAACATCGCAACATAGACTCTGAACATTAAAAAAACTTCCAAGCATAGCATTTCCATAGAAATCCATTTTTAAATGAAACACAAATTTAGTATTGCAATTCAAATACTTTTGGAGGGGACCACAGATTCTGACGCTCCATACAAGAAGAAATGAAAGTTCTTTAGTTGTTTTCACTCGATGCAGCTTTAGGAACATTTCCACACTGCTCTCTGTGATTTGTGCCGCACCACTAACCTGCAGTGGTGGTACAGCTGTAGTTCTTTGTAATTTTCACATCAGTCAGCTATTAAGAATGTTCACTGCAACTTTCCTTAAGAGCATAACCACCATGACCCCCGTACCAAACAGCTTGTGAGGGTGGTTAATCGTGTCTCTCAGATGACAGAATTCAGCATAATTGCAGCTCTATCAGGGTGAAACAAACCTGCGGCAGCTCCATAGAATCCACACTGTCCTCACCTGCTGCAAAACAAATGCACTCAGCAGAAGCGTAAGTGAGTAAAAGCATGGCTGCCTTCTGTTGACAGACACAAAGACTGTGTGGGGAAACCACCGTCTGCAAGCCAACACTGTAGGCATTGTTTTAGCATTTCCTCTGTGGTTGGTTGGACATCTACTCGTGTTTCCTCCAGAAGATGTTTGACACAGACATAGCAGTCACACAGCAGAGTGAGTCTTCCTCTTTCTTTCTTGGAAAACACTGCTGAACTGCAGTCCCTCATTGCGTTATTACAGAAAAGTGTCAGCGAAACAGAAACACAGATGAATTATTGAGAATCTTGTGCATCTCTTCCACTCTGACGATGACTTGCGTTTGCAGCTTGTCAAACAATAATAGACCCAAGTCATACACAAACTGGATTGTGTGTAATAACAAATCAGATATGTACCCACTGTTTTGAATGACGAAATAAACACATTTTGAATTGACATTCAGACAAAGCGCCAACAAGTCCCAGCCAAAAAGACATAATCCTTACCAGTGATTTGTGTAACATGGAAATACAGACACAAATTAGCAGCTAAGCTCAGCAGTTTAGCAGCAATAGACTGTACTTCTAAAATCCCTGTTTGCCCACTTTGCTTACATGCATAATCATTTTGCTGCTTTTAAGATTATAAGAGAAAATTCGTTCAGGATTAACACTAACCATAGAATTTGTCAAATGTAAAACGATCTTAGATAAGCTCCAAATTCAATAATGAGCAGGACATGGTTACTTACAGTATGTCAGCATAAACCTTGTTAGCATTCAGGTCCCACTTCAAGTGGGGAAATACATAATGTGTCTTTGTCATGAACAGAGCTTCTTTTAAAAAATAAATATAATTAACTAATCGATGTAACAGTTACTAGTTGAAGGAGTAAGCAACACAAACAAACCTGACTAGAACTCCATGCACGCAGCTTTCAGACATGTCTTGAACTCTACATATTGTATGTGACTGCAGGCTACAGTGACTAAACTGTAATAGCTGATTATTTCTGTTCTCTGATTTGACATAAGCTCGCTGTATGAAGATGACACCACTGAAGACATGGTTTTACCTGCCCATTACTGCCCTCCTCCTGCTATCCATCACTCCCTCCACAGTACCTGAGGTAGTGAAGTCAATGTCAGACTGTGACCAGTTTCTTCTCGACAGAACTTCACCACGTGTCCCAGGCATTTTGGAAGAGGGGAAAATCCTGGACCAGAACCGATACAAACCAATTTGTCAGACTTTTATGAACAAGAGAAGATTTGTGACACTGTATGACATTAAGAAGAAGATTCCCGTGTTTTCTGCCAACAAGTACAGAGGGCAACGGGACAGAAAGAGACCCCAGAACAAGTGGAAGATAGAACCACAGGTTTGTTATTGCCTTAATAAACATAAACTGTATTTCCACTCGCTGCTATAAGCTATTACTACTAAGAATATTAATAATACCACACTCATGTCTACTGGTAAAATAAAGTATCATCCATGCTAGCAGCATAGCTATATGAATGGGAACTTGGTCACTTTTGTCATGACTAAACAT
This sequence comes from Helostoma temminkii, assembly GCA_900302695.1. Classification (NCBI taxonomy): domain Eukaryota; kingdom Metazoa; phylum Chordata; class Actinopteri; order Anabantiformes; family Helostomatidae; genus Helostoma; species Helostoma temminkii. Next base: position 8,862 of record OMLM01000186.1, on the reverse strand, counting down.
CTCCAGAGGTGGGTCACTGTGGGTAGTTGACATTTGGGTTTTGTAAAATCTGCTGCTCAATTAAGGTCAGTTTTACATTTTAGTTACTTTACTACTACTCGGCCTGCATCACTAACTGCTCTTCAAACTCTTACAGCTTGAGAAAGAACACTATAGCAAGAATATGTGGGATGATAAAGGCAAGACCAACAACCACCAGGCCGGAAAAACTGACTACAGAAATGATAGAAGGTTTGACCGAGGACACTTATTCCCAAGCTCTTATGCTTTGAATACAACTGACAAAATGTCTACTTTCACCTTGACCAACATTGTTCCACAAGCAGCGACATTCAACCAGGGAAGCTGGAACAGAATGGAGAACTGTATCAGATGTGTTATGGACAAGTACTGTATCAACAACAATGGCCATACTGAAGCCTTTGTGGTGACTGGAGCACAGCCCAGCCTGAACGACACACTCAACAACAAAATTAACATACCCTCCATGCTCTGGTCTGCCTTCTGCTGCTACAGCTCTACCATGAACATGTGGCTAGCAAGCGCACAATGGGGCGCCAATGTTCCAGATGAATCTGAAAACAAATTTATGCAGACTAAGACTCTGGCACAACTCCATAACAAACTGGGGACGGCAGACTCTGAATTTAAGGTGTTTTCTGGAACGCACTGCCCCCTCCACAAAACTGTCACCAGGTTTTACCCACAAAGAAAAAGCTGCCGTTGCCCATCGTCTGTTTTAACCACTTCAGCATCTGCCCATCCTGCTAGCACATCTGCGTCTCCCACTTTAACATCAAACCCACACATCTCTACATCTGCCCACCCCACGATCACTCCCAGCCCGCTCCCTACCACATCTGTCCCACTCACATCTTCAACAACTGACCCTCTTGGAATCACATCTAGCCATCGCACTTCTACACACTTCACACACGTCTGATCAGGTCCTTAAAACATCTGTCTCTATCCCATCTGCATCAACCTCTGGGCCAATTACTGCAATATCTGCAGCAGACTCTGACACATCATCATCAGTTCCTCTAACAGCAACAACCCAGCACTATAACCTGTATCATCTCTCCTTACAACACCTACATGTAGCCAATCGCAACCTCATCTGTCTCCTCTACATCTAGCGCTGTGAGACCCAAATTCATGACACATATTTGACCTTTAAATCAACATCTCTTCATACATTTTTATTGAAAACAGAACCTGGACCAGGTTTTTTAGTGCTACTGTAAAGCTATAAGCTAGCATTAATCAGTCCTCGCTCGTTTGCTAAAGACACAGAGCAGTCTGATTGGTTAGAAGGGTGAGCCTCGCTCAAAAACATCTAGAAGCAAACATCTGCACTGCTGTCAGTGCTGCTCTGAGAGTCTGACTTCAAGGGAGATGTCGACATTAAGATGTGGAACACATTTATACTAGAAACATTTTAAAGTTGCATACTGTGGCTTTAATATATACCTTTCTAGTTGTACAATGTAAATGTTAGTGTTACAGTCATCAAGGAGAAAAGGAAATAAATCTTTCTGATATCTGATGATATGATTAACTCAGCATATTCCAGAGAAAGAAGCCTGCACTGACACAACACACACACTTGTCAGACCTGCTGTAAACATGCCAGACAAGTTTCTCTCAGGCTTCACTGACTCCAGGTAATTGTAGCCACTGTGATATTCCCCACTAATGTGTTGTAAAGAACAGAAAGGAGCAGGACTAGGCGACATCTCATGACTCCACTAAAATGCTCCCTTTGAATATTTGATCCTTTGTTCAGAAGGTGAGTTTCCAATCATACATGCACATATTACACACTCACTTGCCACTTCATTAGGTACACATCATAAATTCTACTTTTACAAGGATTGGAAACATGATAATTCTGCTACGTGTTTATTATTGAGGTCATAACAGGTAGTGGACTCCTACTTTATATTAAATACCTTTTATTACTTATATGAACCTCATGTCTATTTTGAAAGATTCACAAGACTTTAATCTAAGGTGAAGTTTTCTGTCTGTGATTATTAATGATTTATTTTATTTTTTTAAATGAATTTTAATGATTTTTAATACCATGTTAAGACTTGGCAAAAAAAATGAAGCGCTTGTTCTACATTGGATGTGCATGTGTGGATGTATTTTAAGTCTATAATAATGAGATGAATATTTTATAGTTTTTATATACATCATGTTTATTAATATAAATGTAATCTTCTTTTTTTTAATGATACTATATAATAACCAATACAACAACATAATAAATTCATCACCAGTGTCTTGTCTGTATTCCTTCTGTGTGAACTCATAGTTGCACAAAATGTCTTGTAGGTTTTCTTCACTTCACTCTGCTGCTGTATCAATATCATCTCTGACTATAAACCACTTATTTCACTTTCTGTAACTGAGATGTTACATCTCCCATTAACTAATAAGGCAAATCTTGGTCTATAGTTTATTGGTGACTAAATGGGCCCTGTTACATCCACTCATGTTGGCAAATGCAATGACAGGTATGGACACTCTTATTATAAAAGCACAATAAATTGCACCACCACCACACATCTGTTCAGGCTCCTTGGGAAGTAGAGCTGCTCAGAGGCGCAGCTGGTTAAGGAGGCTGGATGAGCTTCTTTACCTCTGGGCTCCCCAGAATCTAGGGTCACCATTAGTTCTGGATATGTTCTTGTTTTGTTTGGTTTTTGTAGTAGGATACATGTCAAAGTGTAACAGAACCTATTCTCTGTGTCAGCATCAAAACGACTGACACAAAATAACATGAATAACACAAAGCTTTGTGCTGAACTTTATTTTAAATTATTAATATCACAAAAAAGTAAAACACAGTAAAACTTAGAACAAATATACCAATCAATCAACTGAGTGAGAGAGAAAGTGTGCTGAGATGTTTTGCTGAAACCCAAACACCTTACACCTGCAACACTGAGTTCTGAAAACTGTATGTGGCTATTATGGTAAAGATACTGCTTATGATTTACTCAAGATGAATGTGATGCATTATCATTTGTAAAATACCAGTTTCTGCTGCCTCCTCAGCTGCTGGAGCTCAGGGATCATCAGACTGTCCTACTGAAGGCACATTGAGACAATCATACTGCAAACAAAACAATTTAGTGTCTTGCACACCAGCCAAGCCATAGCAGGTGTACAATTATTGAATGAACAACATCTGACTTCATTGTTTGAAGTTATTGTTTTATGTAATTACCAGGAAAATGTAATAAGTTTTTATAATAAAAAAAATGTTGCAACTGCAACTTTATTAAGTACTTATCATTCCTTGGTATCTGCAAGTACTCAAATGTAAGTACTGATACTTGTACACAGTTAGTGGTTGTAATATAACTCATTACTCTTCATATTAAATATAAGAAGTTAAGTATATTAAAGAGTAACAAGTATGATGCTTCCTGACTAACTTGCCCCACACTGACAGTAGTGTACCAACCTGTAAGTGCTGAACATCCATTTGTTTCTCGATGCTGCTGAGTCTTTTGTTCATTATGTATTTTAGCCCTTCATATTCTTTTAAGGACATGCCGAAGGGATAGCCTGAAAGTAACAGAAACATGTACACACTGCTGAGTATTAAACTATGAATTTATTTATATAAGTACAAACTCAACATACACCTATCAGGCATAACATCATGACCACCTGTACAATCCAGTTCAATCCAATATAACAGCTCTGTTTTCTCTATATTTACATTTTAAGCTGAAACAGTCAGAAATGTATTAATTCTACTACGTGTGCATTATTAAGGTCATCATGGGCAGTCTAATGATGTGTCCTCCCTATTGACATCAATGAAGGGTACAAATCATTAGAGACACTTCTTAACATTACGTACTCCAGTATGACTCCACCGCCCACACTGACCTTAATTATGTGTATTAGTTAAGTAATACGTCATTACTCAGTAGTAAACCTACTGTGTTTACAGGTTTTCATCACCATGTTGAGCGTCTCTTTTCACGGCTTCAGAGGCTCGTGTCACATAGCTTTGGTCTTCCTCAATGCCATGTTCCTCCCTCAGCGCAGACGGTGACGTGTTTCTATCCAGGACCATTTTCTTTGCCTGAACAAGGGCTTTACAGTGATGAAGAAAAGTCCATAAACCAGACCACATGGATTCAGGTTTGACCTCAGAGTGCAGCGACTTATGCCGGGACCAGATGTTTTTCCGATGGTCACTATGTCAGACATATTTAACAGAGACCTGCTTCATATAACGTTACTCGCTTGTGTCTCTGTAAGTGTTCTGCATAACTTAAAAGACATTATAATCTGTGATTAGCTAGCTTAAGGCTAATAGCAGTGTTCGGTGCAAACAGGCTTAGGTCCACAGTTCCACCTCGTAGCATGAGCAGCAACATCATCACCTATCCTCTCTCACTCCACCGTGTTTACAGCTGTACAGAAGATCGCGCCACGCTCCTGTACATCAGATTATTTTCAGTCCCGACACTGTCGAGCTGTTATCAGACTTCTATCCTGTGGTCTGAACATTAGTTTGACCTGCTGGATGGTCAGAAGAGGCAGCACAGTGAAGACGCATTATTAATTATATTAAATAAAGTATTTAATAGTAGTAATAGTATAGCAGCTGTAGAGCTGGGTTTAAAGGTTTTATAATTAGTTATAACTTTGAAAAACAGTTACTGTTTATATGGTAAACAACTGTGTGAAACTGAGTTAACTTTAAATGAGTTAGACAACTATCCAACCTTTCATTTTCCGTTTGTTTGCTGTTGAGGCACCTTCTGCTGGGGGTGAAGACGTGGGCGGTGTGACAGATGGAGGTGCAGAGGAAATGGAGGAGGAAGGAGTTTGGCAGGAGGCAGAGGAGGAGGAAGCCACAGGGACTGCTTCAGCGTCAGACACTACTTCTGCAGCTGGTTTGCCTTTTTTACTGGTATTTACTCGTAGGGAATGTAGCTCTGCAGATTGTGATAATTAAAGGTTAACATAGCAAGGATGCAAGTACGAGGAACAGCTTTTATCGTTACACATATTTACATTACTGTTAACCACTTTTCCACACACGTCGCTGTGTTTCCATTTCTAAATGTTCCCTCCATGCACCTCTGATAGGAGCTTGTTCATTCGTTCAGAGCAGAGAGGTAATGAGATTATATCTAACCTCATTATAAACATTATTTTTCCACTACACAGTATGAATTTAAAGGTCCTGCACTTCAAACGCAAAGGTCAAGGCCAAGTGTGGCCAGTCCTGCTTCTCCAGGGCCACAGTCCTGCTTGTTTTCCAACCATCACTGCACTTCCAGCATCTGATTGACTGGACAAACCTGATCCACCAGGTTGGCCACTGCTGCTCTCGGAAACACATCTGGTGTTTTTAGAACCAACCAAATAAACAAATCCCATTTCCAGCAAAGTCTGGGGCTAAAATACAATAATAAATAAAATGTGTTCTTTGATAATTAACTTGAACTTTTATTTATCTAACAAAAGTACATAAAAGAGAGAAGCTCACAGAACATGTTTCCACTGTTGTTCTGTACATCTGACATGAACTCAGTGTTTCTGTGCTCCTCTGGATGCAGTGGCAGACTGTGTCAGTGACAGTGGTTTTCCTACACATTCCCGAGCTCATGCGGCTACATTCAATACGGATCTCATGCAATTCTGCCTGAGGGTCAAAGGTCACGCACATTCAACAGTGGTTTCTGCATTTGGCCTTTACACACCGAGAGTCCCTGAGTTTTTCCACAATATTCATTGTAAAAAACGTACTGTAGTTGGTGAAAGACTAAATTCCTTTCAGTCTTGTGTTGAGACAATTCACTGACAAGTTCTGGCACAAATTGTTGAGCCATAACCATCTTTTAGTACTGCAAGCAGTTTTTATAAACTGTTCAGACTTATTTTAAGTGTGTTGCAGGCATCGTTTCTATATGTACATTTGTGGTATAAATACAGGTTCCAGTGAATTTTAGTTTGTTTTGAATTTTAGAAAAAGTCATAACTTTTCTGAATAGTTTTTGTACGACACATGATTCACCACATTACCATGTAGTTTAAATAACATTTGACTTAATCCAACTGTTTTATATATATTATGCTTAACAAGGGTGTGACAGTTGACTGTAGACTAAATTACTTTATGTCCATCTTCAACCAGTAGATTAAAAGCATCACATCAGAGACACACACACTTCATGTTAAAGCTACAGTACAATGACTCCACAACAATAAAACAATGAGCAGACTCATCGTCATTAAAACGAAATCTTCTTACTTCTCAGCAGGTCCTCGTAAAGTTTCCTCATCTTCTTCAGGATTTCCAGGACGACCCCGTCTATCTGTTACATGATGGATCATGTCACCTGTAACTTGGCCCTTGCCGTCTTGAAGCCCCAGGAAGAGGATGGGGTTGTAGCCCAGAACATTTAGTTTGGAAATCTGCAAGAAAATGAATGTTTTCACTTGTCAACAGCAGAACAGTGTTTGTGTAGAACGAGCTAAACAGTAGCGACTGAAGAACTGCAACACAAGTGATTTGATAAATACAACAATTTGTTATTAGCATTTAGCTTTTCACATTTAACACATCAGGATGAACGACCGGACAAGTCATGGATTTACAGTTCAGTGTAGTTACTTATTCTGCACAGCATTAAAAAAGGATTAATGGCTTGAAAACGTACGAACCTTATACATTCAGAGCTCACACACATAAACACCCAGTCTACTACTGAAGTTATAGTTTAACCGCCCAGCAGGTGTTTGTTAAGGCTTTGTGTTTCTACTTTAAGCTCTGCTTCACGTCCAGGTGAGACAGACGAGCACTGCAGGTCTGTAGATTGATCCTGTTCAGGGACTGGCAGGAAGGACTCGCTTTAATTTTAGGCTTTGTCATGACTGTGAATGAAAATGTTAGACGTGAGCATTATTTCAGATTGGTTTCTGGAAAATGGTATCAATTTCAAAATAAATACAAACTTTGTAATTTCGTGTGCTCGTTCATTCTGAGGCTTTTTTCCACAGAGGTGTAAACAATCACAAAAATGATTTCTGAAAATCAGATCTGATATGTGGTCCCATCAGTCTGACACTTCACCCTGACTGGTCATGTCCTATTATTAAAAATAACCAGGGAGACAGTGTGTTCATAAAAACAGATTATGAACACGACTTCCCGTCGATGCTGCCACTGAACCAGGCTCTGCACATTCTGTAACATTAACATTAAGTCACTAGTGAAATCATACCTGTGACTGTTTGGGTACCAGGCGTCTCTGCTCTGGTTCTCTGAGCTCTGTCTTTTGGATGCGCGTTTTCCTGCGTCGGCTTCTTGTCAACACCTCGAAATAATCCTTAAAGGTGATTTAATTAAGTGTAGTTTCGTTTTATCCCATATTCCTTTGGTATGTGATGAAAAATATTTCTTTGGGTCTAACATTTTTTTGTTTTCAGTGCACATTCAACACGTTGTTATGGAAATACATTTTTCCCCCTCAGATTCTTCTTCGTCGTTTTTCTTCTTTTTCTTCTTCTTCTCTTGTTCTTTATTGGCGGTTGACAAACAGCTAATAGGAGTTTTTACCGCCACCTTCTGGATTAAAAAAGAAGATGAAAAATATACAGTATGTGTAGGCATGGATGTATGTACAGAATATACAGTTATCTGTATTTGATTGTTAGAGGCTCTATAACTAATTTCAGATAGTTTTCTGACATATATATATATATGTCAGAAAACTATCTGAAATTAGTTATAGAGCCTCTAACAATCAAATA
>OMLM01000184.1:22742-56746 GCA_900302695.1 Helostoma temminkii | reverse complement strand
GGTCCAGCAGGGGAGCCACGGAGGAGGACAGGGTGTAATAGAGGGTGGTGTTGACTGTGCGGCTCGATGGCGTGTGGGAGTCTGTGATCTTCCTCATTTCCACACCTGAATGAGCAGAGAAGCAGAAGGATTTGACGACCGGACCTTACGGTGACCTCAGGAAGTAAACGGATCAACTCTATCAAACTCATCAGCCCAGAAATGACACAGTGAAACGAGCTTTTAGAAGTTTTACTAATCTACTAAACTTCTGAACAACTGAAATTTAACAAATGTAAAAACACATATTTATACATTTAAAATCAAAGCTATGACACAAAGACAAGTGAGCTAAAATTAAGGTCCACTCACTTATTTATTATTTATTTTCCTGATGTTTGACCAATACCACCTTTATTTGTTTTTGTTATTAAATAATTATTATTTTTATTTACAGCAGCAAAACTGCATCAGAGAAAGGGACTACCTTCATTACAGGACTTATTTTTAACTCCAGTCTGGATTTAGATGAAAGAGGCTTCATACTGTACTGCATCATCTCTCTGAATAACCCTGTTGTTAAAGTGGATTGGTCTAAAACTGGAAACGCTTTTCAACAATTTTTAAGACTTATCATTCAAACAGAATAGTACTGGAAATATTAAGTATTTGCAGAATACTTCAGACATTTTTGAGGTTTGGTGCAAGAGAGAAGCTCAGTAGAACCTCTGTTTTCACTAGACGTGTCCTTGAAGAGCCACAGGTGCTTCATCAACTGCATTTTTCTAACTTTAAAGCTTCGAAATACTGTAAAAACTCCCACTTTTTTGTCACTGTTGCAACATTTCCTACGTCTGCAGCTCTATTTTCTAAGTTGTAAGCTATATATTATTAGGTACGCCTTCTAGCACTGGATTGGATCCCCGATTCTGCACCAGCAGACCCTCGTTCACAGCCAGGCTATAACTTGAACAGCCCGTCGGTTGTGTGGACATTTTTTTGTGCTTCTCCAGTGTTTGATACAGTGGTGGTTGCAGCTTCTGGCATTAGCAAACTAGTTGTACTGTGTGTTATGTGCTATAACACTTATCTTAAAATGATGAAGTGATTTAGAAAATATCGGAATGTGCTTCTAAATCCCTGATGTACATACTATGCGCATTAAACCTATTTTCTTTTTCTTGGACATATGCTAATTAGCCATGTGCTCAGATCCTGATATGTAAATTAACCATGAGAAGTTTGTATATTGGCCACAAGGAAGGACTTATCAGCCGATGCAGATATTTAAAAAATATATTTTAATATTGGCCAATATATTGGCTGCGGCAAACTCTAGAGTATATTATGGTGCTGTTTCATTATTGATACATTCAGAGACACAGTAAGAAATATTTTAGTTTGTGTGCTTGAATTCATAACTACAGTTCAGTCTGTTTTTACTAGAAAGGTAACTGAGACCCAGTGAGGGAACACAGGATTCAACAAAGAACTGTGAAAGGTCTTGTCTTGAGTAAAGTTTTTGTTCGACTGATTGTGAAGACTACTAAAGTAAGGCTCTGTATTCGTTGGGTAAATAAGTAAACAAACCACTCTTTGTGTGACTGTGCAGCTCGGAGCTGAGGATACGTACCCACATTTACACACAGCAAACGCACCGAAGCGGCTATGCAAAATAGTGGTACAACAACCACTATTTGCCACAATATGCCTCTTTATGTGCACCTGTGTCACATGGTGTGCCACAAGGTTCTATTCTGGGCCCCGTCCTGTTTTCCTGAGTTTCACAGGCGTATCTCATCACTGTTAAGCCGATGATTCAGTTATTACAATTAACTGGCAAAATCTAGCAAAATCCTCAGTCAGAAATCTTAGTGTCATTCTGGACCAGGCTCTGAATCTGGACCAACATGTAAAATGTCTGACTCACATTTTACTTGTCTCAGTGAAACACTTCGCTTGCAACTGGTCCAGATGCTGTTGCTAATGTCCTCTAAGTGGGAACTGGTGACACCAATCATCATCTCCTTACACTGGCTCAAGGTTAATTTCAGAATTCAGTTAAAGGTACCTACATGGTCAGAGTCCTGTGCACATTAGAGATCTGCTACAACCTTATGTCACCAGCAGGTCTCTAAGGTCCTCAGACCAGGGTCTGCTGGCTGTTTCTCGTTCCAGACTCAAAACTAAAGGTGACTGTGCTTTTGAAGATTTAAGATCTGTGAAAACACTGGAAACTTTTATGAAGGCAGCTCAGCTCCTAGCCTGTTTTTTCTGTAAGTCTTATTTTTCTAACTTTTGTTTTCCAGCTCACCTGAAATGAAGAGGTCAATCCAGGCTTGTTGGTGATCTTTAACCAGCTCATCCACACTGGACCTCAGCAGCTCCCCCAGCTCCTTTTTGGCTCCTTCTCTGAGGGCACTGAAGGTCTCCTCCAGCTTGGAGGACTCGATGGGCTCTGAGGTCCACACCACCGACAGGATATTGTCGGTGTAGTCTGACTTTGCAGAAACCTGGATCCTGCTGTTGAGCTTCTTGGTGACCACCACCACCAGCACCATGCGGTTGTTCTCCACCGGAACTCTGCCGGAGGAGAGCACTATCTCCCGGTCCTCCAGTTTCTCCACGCTGCTGGAGAACTTGCTGCCAAAGGAGGGGTTATCAGAGGACACGTCCAGGGAGGCGGCCCTGTCAGACGGGTTGTTGATGTGGATTCGCTGGAGATAGACGTTTGGCCTGCTTCTGTGTGCGATAAACTCCTCTCTGATGGTGACACAGTCCCGGACGGACTGCAGAGCGGCTGGGGAGGCGCAGCGGACCGACAGCACGGCTCCCTTCCGGAACCACAGCATGCTCGCCTGAGCCTCGGCCCGCTTCCCCTCGAGATGGACTCCGAGTCTCGGTGAGTATTCAGTCTGGTGGACCGGTGCCGAACCGGGTTGCGAAGACGACGCCACCCACAGTCTGTTAGAGTCGATGTCGATCAGAATATGGCCGTTACCTGTGACAAAAGGTGAGTCCAGTTGTTCCTGAGGTGTGCTGTAGATCCCCTCTCCTCTTTCTACGATGGACTTCCACCGGTGGATTTCAGCCTGGAGGCACTGTCCGGCCGCCCCATCGGGCATGGACGAACCGCTGAAAAACCTCCATCTGGGCTCCGCTCCCAGATACCAGTAGAAGATGAGGAGGAGCAGCATCCCGATGAGGAGCCTCCTCGCCCAGCTGCTCGATAACAAGCCTGGTAACCCCTTTAGCCTCTGCTGTAGCCACATGTTGTGTTTAAAAAATGGAAGTCTGCATCTAAATGTTGCACCCAGGGTGCCGAGGTTGTAGATTTCACGTTGTCACATCGAATTCGGGTCCAAGTTCAGAGGAAAGCTGACAAACTGGCTCCGTTAGCTTCTGGCTATGTTAGCTTAGCTAGCTCTGCAACACCGCGAACGGAAACTGTCAATGTTGTTTCCCCCCATAGTTTTTCTTCGTCCTTCGCCAAGTGTGTAAGAAAAGCATCGACGTGTCGCCTCTCAGGTCATTACGTTTAGTTTAGTTTAGTTCAGTTTCAACTTGTATAAAATGTAAATCTCCCGTCTTCGGAAACAACTCTGCAAACAGCGGTTGACACTTCTGGTTTGTCACAACTGTCGTAAAGCAACACGGTACGCTTGTGACCGGAAATGTCGCAAAACACAAATTACGATAACGGGAATATTTGGGGGAAAAAAAGCATAAATAATAACAGGGGCTAAGAGAAAACACTTTTATGATACTGGAAATGAAAAAAAACATAATTAAAAACGTGTAAAATTACAAACTTGTTAAAATAAAAAGAACTAATTTATTTCTTAAATTAAACCTCTAGTTGGTTTAGGTTATAGTTACAACGTGTCTTCATATTTATTATTCTCAGAGCTTTAAACACTTTCATTTTTTTTTCATAGCCTGGGTAAAAGGAGCAGCTGCCCCAGGAGCCCCTTGGATCCCAGAAGCCCTTTCACCTGATCACTTGATGCACTGTAAATGTGACACTAAAGTGCAACATCAGCTGAAGCGGGTCCTCTATTATTAACTAAACACAGCTGCTGTTTGTAGAGAGACCCCGGGTCACTGTAAAGGACAACAATGAATCCTGAAGCAGGTGTTGTTTACACTGTAATCACTCATAATGTCTCTACTCACCATTACAAGGTGCCTTTGTTATGCACTTCCACTTCCAGTGAAGCCAAACATTGTATTTCCTCTGTTTAGTCCACACTTATTACAATAAATGAGGGTTATTGTAACACTTATGCATTTATCCATAATATATTTTTGTGTTTACAGATTATTGCACGTTTTTGTTTAGTTTTTACATTTTAAAATGGTTTAATAAAAGCATTCACACGCAGGGACTGGCTGCAGACTACGTGCGACTGCTCATGTCAGCAGAACAGCTGGCTCATCCTTAGCAAACTTATTTTTTTCCTCCTTTTGCGGCAGTGGAAGTGGGCGTCGCAGCTCCAACAGCAGCCTGAAGTGGAACCAGAGTGATGAGAGACTAAAAAATGTTGCACCCCGAAGCACCAAATATCTGCTTTATTACTCCTAGTAAATATATAATAATATATAATATTATTTTATTATTATTATACTGTAACTCTGCAGTTTGTTGCATGGGAGCAGGGAGAGGGTGAGGTGGGGGGAGACAACCCAACAGGAGGGGGAGCAGGCGGCGCCTGTTGACACACTCCTGCAAAGTTGCTCTTCTCTCGGGGAATCCGCTTGAAAAACCCGCAGTTCGGTTTTACCTCGGTTCGGCTACACTTGGACTCAGAGCTTCAATCTGCGAGAATGAGACTTTCGACCTCGCTGTTGTTAGTTTCGGGGATTTTCATATGTGCGCTTCATGTGGCCCTCATCAACTGCGAGGATCAGCGGATCCCTGAAGGTAACTGAAGCCGAACCTGAGCTTATAAAGTTCTGCAGCTGGACCCGGTGTGTGTCGGACCGGATCGGCCCCAGTTTAGGGTTTTCAAGGATGTGCAGGAATCTCTAACACTGGTTTGTGTCTGGGCGAGAATATGTGGCAGAACATTCCAGCTGACTGGGAACACGGTGCAGCGCTTCCACTGAGAGCTGATGTGAAAAGCAGAGATTGTAGCTGATACATGCGCTGCTCGAGTGTCCACATGAAGCCGAATAGTCGTTTACTGCACAAACAACACGTCTCTGCGGTTATTTTGTGGCCTTTTAGCTTTTCTGCCCGGTTTGAGCGACTTTTAATTAAAAATAGTGGAATTTAGCATTTTGTTCCAGCGTTGCGCGATTGGAAAAGCTGCACGTAGCTGATGAATAGGACCTCCATGCCGCTGACGTGGACCGGGCTCAGCCAGTGCTGCCACTGTTAACTTAGTTTATTATGTACAACTACTGCAGACTAATGCAGTACTTCTACTACAAAGCATCCTTCCTTAGTATTCAGTGTTTAGATGACCAGCTGTATGAGCATTTTTGGAGGCTTCAGTTTCTGGTGCTGTTGCATTGCTTTACTAGGCTGTAAGTTTTACAGTGTATAAACAGTTAATGCATTTTTTTCTAGTAAAAAAGTAGTAAAAGACTAATTAGATTAAGTAGTAATAGTATCCTGAACAAAATACAAGACCTTGCAGAATTATAGCTGAAGTGTAAAAGATTAGTTCATTGGAAGTTTGTTTTATTAAGTATACTTAAGTATAATAAGTATACGTCTGTGTACTTCTAGTATCATTGCTAGTATACTATTTTAATACTTTTTAGTGTACCTCTGATAAGTACATAAAAGTATATTTGCTCATTTGTAGTTTAAAAGAAGTATACTAATAGTTTTCGTAAGGATCCACAATTTATGTTTGTATGGAAAAACACCACAAATACAGTGTAATTATAGATTAAAGTTAAAGAACATTACAATATAAGTAGTAAAACTACTCACCGTGCGTAATGGTTTCATAATGTTTCATATTGTGCACATATCAAGTAAAAAAGTATGTAACAAGGAAAAACTATAACATTTGTTTCCGGTATTTGCTGCTCGAATGTTGTGAAGGATGATATTTTTTGTTCTCAAGCTGCAGTACCTAGTTGTACTTAATTACTCTTTACCTTTGGGATTTTACATCCTTTAACATGAAGCTGTTGGGTAAAATGATGGTTACACACATTATACGTTCCTCAGGGGTTTTACAGTCTGATCAAGAACGACTCTGTCCTGACACCCACGAACCAGATGAGGAAAAACTTCCCCAAAACCACTTGGGAACTGCACTAAACCAGAGATCATTGAAAATCACAACTATTTTACTGTAAACATGTAGTATTCAGTGTAACTGAGTATTCTGTGTTACCTAGTGCTGTTTAGAAGTCAGTATTTCACAGTTTTCATGTTTTAACTTGGAGGACATTGTACTCAAGTACAGTTTGAAGTACTTATACTAGATTAGTTCCATTTTATGTTACTTAATAGTTACAATTCAGAGGGATTACATTACTCTACTACACATATCTAACATCTGGCTGACAACAGTACACACACTACACACAGTAAAGTAAAGTACAAAGTTAGCACAAAGTATAAATAAGTATCAAATGATGGCATATTATTACGGTTTAACCACCTGCCAGCACATGAAGGGGTTAAAATCACCTGATTTACACATTAATGTATCAATAACTAATGTAATAATACAACATATATCCTTCAGAAATGTACTAGTTATACATTTAATACTTTAAACATATGTTATTCTACTTTTGAATGTAGGACTTTTAATTATGATGCTGTCACCTGAGTAGAAGATCTGAGTGTTTCTATCTGTTCAATCATCACCTGTTAGTTCATCATGTTACATGAACAAAATGGAGGCTTTCTTCTCTTTGGTCTCATAAATCGCTTTGTTAACACTTTTCTAAAGTAAAGTTAATCAGATACGGTGAAATAACGGGAACAGCAGAGAACAAGGAGAGATGACACTTTATAGGAGAAAACCTTTAAACAGGAGCTTTTCATGTGAAAACTGGTTAAACTGGAAAATGGAAAGAGAAACCAGTGTTGCAGTTTTAACACAAACTGACTATTTTGTTGGTATATGTGTGTGTGGTAAAAGAAAAATGGTCTCATAACGTCACCAAATCTGATCTTGATGAGAAGCAGTTAGTTAATAATTAATTTGTTATTATCACATCAAATACATATTGTATAATGTAGTTACAACTGCTAACAGAAATAAAACAGTAGAATAAAGTGCTGGTCAGAGATCAGAGAGGTGGGCAAACCCCTGGTTCCACCAAGTTCAGCACCAGGAGAACTGAATAAATACGAGGCTGAAATGAAAACAATAACAAATGTTTAATAATTTTATGTAAACGAACTAGTTGGTAGGGGGCTCGTTCATGAACTCCATACTCGAGTTATTTCGAAACTTATCCCTGCAAGGAAACAGATTTTTATCTCTGCTCAACTGTTTGAAAGTTAGTTTATGACAGTTTGGACTTAGAAATGGTAATTACTTGTATATATAACAATATAACACATTAATATACAGTTTATTATATATGAAAATGTTTTTCCAAATGTGCCAGCCTTCTCTGAAGGTGGGTCTATCGCATTAAAGTCCTTAGACCCAACCCTGCCGTCAGTAATAGCATGTTAACTTAGTTGTTGTTTTGTCTGTTTTAAAGTGCAGGAATAAATGCTATGAAAAGTTTTTAGCACTAACTGTAAACCACAGTGTCAGCAAAGCTGAACCCTGCGTTATTATGTGCTGTCATTTGATAAAATCTGCGTTTCGTACATGATTTGATGAGCTCAGACTCTTTCATTTCAGTTGTGACACAAACCATTTCACTTCATGCACACTAGAGTATATTTCAGAAACATCATTTACAGCACCGACACCGAGTTCTGTCGTTCTTCAGGCAAAGAAATCTGTGGTTTCATCTTCCTGAATCCCTTCTGTCTTCTAGAGAAACTTCTAGTTGTGACTGTCGCAACCAAAGAGACCGATGGCTTCACGCGGTTCATGAGGTCGGCAAAACACTTTAACTACACCGTCAAGGTAAGAACCTGCTGCAGACCTGCAGCTAAAGGTCATGTTTCATGTGTGTTTGAGTGTGAGTCACAGAAATAAGCAGAAATAAAGTTCAACTTGGAGAAACATTCCTCTCTCAACATGAATTAACCATCTGGGGCCTTTTTCCTGTTACTTATGCCTCAACCTGGAAACATCTGTGTACATTTAATACTTTGAGATACACAAACATCAGTTTAAACAGCACAACACGGAATAATTCAATATATTTTCTGCAGTGATGACGAAGTGTGTATATGTTGACTCATATGTTGAAATTATTGTCCGAACTGCAGTAAATAGGTGTTTTTTTAAATGTTTTAAGGTTCTGGGTCGGGGAGAGGAATGGACAGGAGGAGACTACATGTCAGCTCCAGGTGGAGGCCAGAAAGTGCGACTCCTCAAAGCGGCTCTGGACGAGATGAAGGATGAGGACAGAATCATCCTCTTCATCGACAGGTAAAGTTTCAGAGTCGAAATCTCTGACAATTAGAGGAGTTTTAGCAGAACACTTTTGCAGACAGGATTCAGATGGTCAGAGATTTTTATTCATTTCATTTTGCGTGTGTGGTTAAGGTTGTTAATTTATATGTGTGTATATGTGTAATTTTATATGTGCAGGTTTATGTCACATAACAAAAAAAACCGTTTGTGTAAATGTAGTTGTTGAGTTTTGCAGCCTTTATCTCCCTCGATCGATAAAATCTATTTAATTAAAAGTTCAGTATTTAGCAACTAGAGTTTAGATTTATGAGATTTAGTTATAGTTTTGCTACAAAGATTTGAACTAGAGCATAATGTACAGTCACAACAGTAGTGGCACCGTTTCCTGGATTTCTGTGTAAACTGGTAACAAAATGTGATCTGATATTCACCAAAGTCGTGAATATCAACGAACACAGTGTTTCTAAGCTGATAAAACTTAAATTAAGTGGAACACTGGACTCAAGGTTTGCTTGTTCACTTAACAACAAGCAGCATCAGCTGATGTAAAGAAGAAAGATCTCACAATGAATCAAAATACCACAGACCGAGAATAAGACAAAATGATTCAGCATAACCAGCTCAGTGTTAAACATCAGTTGGTTTATACACGGAGCAAATTTTATCTCACCTCTGAAAAGAAAACACAACAACACACTCAAATAGTCGAGCATTTCCTTTTTTGCTAGTAAACACAACCACTGGCAACTTAACCCTCCAAATAAAGAACGCTGGCTTCTTATAAGGGCAACCCTTTAATTAGTTTCAACTCTGTCACTGGCTTCACACTCGCGCCGCTGATGAGTAGGTTTTCTTATGTCTAAGTTTTCTATTTCCACTCCCAGCTACGATGTGGTTTTTGCCTCGGGCCCCAAAGAGCTGCTCAAGAAGTTCCAGCAGGCCGGACACAAGGTGGTGTTCTCCTCCGAGACGCTGATCTGGCCTGACAGACACCTGCAGGACAAGCACCCGCACGTCAGGGAGGGCAACAGATTCCTGGGCTCGGGGGGTAAGTCCAGCAGTCCTGTGTGTCACAATGTTTTTACTCGGAGTAGTCCCGTCCTGACAGCTCAGTTTGAGCGGAAGAATAGAATGTCGTTGGCATTAAACAAAAAATGTCCAAAATTAAAATGCTAAATATAGAGGTCTAAATAACACGTACCATGTTTACAAAGCTCTGGTGTTTCTGCAGACTTTTAGTTTTGCTTTAATAAGATGCCACGTTTGTGGGAAGGAGGATGGTGATTTCTTTTTATAGAGAGAAACAGCAGGTCTGCAGTCTGCAGTCAGCGCTGGGCCGAGGCTGTAAAACGAAGCCTAGTGAAGCCAATTAGAAACAGAGCGCTTCGTTTTTCTTCATGCGTTTGATGGCAGACACACTATGACAAGGTTCCTAGGCATCAGTCTGGTAATGAAAAAGACTTTTTGGCCTCATTACTGTCCTCAGGGTTCATTGGCTACCTTCCCAACCTCAAAGAAACCGTTTCTGATTGGACCGGAGGAGACGACGAGAGCGACCAGCTGTTCTTCACGAAGATTTACATCGATCCAGCCAAAAGAGTAAGTGCTGATAAGCTTACATATATTTATATAGTTCTCACAATAATTACGTATAATAATAAGAAAACACCCTCATGTTTTAGAAGTAGATTTAAACCTAAATTATTTCCTGTTGCATCCAGCTTGCTGAATTTTTCGTGCTGTTAAACTTCCGTCAGGGAGACTCAGCACTTTCTTCACAGATGTTTCACATTAAAAACCTTCCAGTAGCTCAGTGGGAATAACGTGATCACTGGCTGAAGAAGTACTCTGATCTTTTAATTAAATGGAAGACCCATTTATAGAAAAACCTCCCACACACAGACAAAGCAGCAGAGATGCTCTGACGTTTTGGTCTCAACACACAAATGTCTTTTGATTATATTTTGATACATTAGACTGATGTCTAATGTAATGACACTGTGGAATGAGAATTGATTCTATACGTACTGATGCTTAAACTACGTCTTAGACTGTAATATGTCAGAATTTATTATATTTTGTTACATTAATCTAAATATCATAGTAACCACGTTCTCCATCTTTAGTTAGGCTTTTAATTTGAGCACCTGCAAGAAGTACAGAGGAGTTTAGGTGATGCCATATACGAAACTGTTAGATGGAACTCGCAGTCATACTGGTCTCTGAGTATTTATACTGGTAGATATGGATGTGACATGCATGCAGTGACAACAGTGTATTTCTGTGTTTCAGAAATCCATAAATATCACAATTGACAGCAAATGCAGATTGTTCCAGAACCTTCATGGAGCCCTCGGTGAGTATCCTCAATTTATCAGCCCCGCCGCTGTTCGAGGTTTGTTACGCCGACATCATGACGTCCTGTGACGTGCAGTGTCTCGTTTCCTGGTAACAGAGGTTTCTGGAGCTTTTAAGAATTTTTGTGCTCCTGATTGCGTAGAAGGCGGCTTCCTCTGAGTGTGCGTGATGCCATCTGCCACATGAGATGCTAATGCTCGGCAGCGCTCACTATGTCAGTCACCGTAGCAGCAAGTGCATAAAACAAGCAGCTGATTTTTAGTGGGACAGTCCATAAAACAATTACCTGATTCTACTGCTCTCCAAAAATAGTGCATCAGGTCAGTGTTTGCGTCAATAGTCGACAGCGTGACATGAACAGGAAGCCACTGTTAAACAAACCAGACCTCCACCAACTAACATACAATTAACTTAGCTCGACCCTATGGTTCAGGCAGCTACTGGTGGGAGGGTATGCACTCACTGGAAACCAGTGGGTCCAGAATGTCTTCAGAAAGCCACAGATGTGATCCTGGCCACATACAAGGACCCACTATCACTGCCACTTCAAGAGATGAAGCTGGAACAAACTCACTATTAGAGATCACTACTATAACCACAACAGGACAAATGAGTGGATGAATATAGCTCTGAATCCCAGACAAACTCACATGTTACTCGTGTGTTATTTAAAGTCTGTGTCTGCAGTTTGACCAATACTACATAGTAGTTAAAAGAGCCCCTCTGCTTCCGGGGTTGGCAGCAACACAAACTATACCAGGTCAAAGTACCTCAGAGACTAAACGTCACCTTAGAAATGGTTCATTTTATCCCACATATCCCCCAGTTTGTCACAACGTAGCTCAAGGCTAGGGAAAGAAGATTAAGTTTATTTTTCACAATATAATTTAAGCTAAATGCAACAGAACCAAGAAGAGCTGAAGCCAGAGGAGTGAGAGGAAGTGTTGCACCCAGACTAGGTGAGTTGAATCCCCCTGATGATGACGGGACTGTGGCCAGGCCTTCCCACCTTACTGCTGCACTTAAGATCCGTCCTCCACAGAAACAGTGTTGTGTAGTTTTTGCAGCTGCTTTTATAACCTAATAGAACTAGCTCTTAAACTACTGTTACACTTTCCTTTAACTCAATAATCCTATTAATACACATTGTTAACACATTCATGCTGAATCTGACAGGGATTAAAAGCTGCAGTGATTTATTTGGTCCTGCATGTTTAGACATGAGCTCAGCTCCCAGCAGTGTCTGCTGCATTTTTTCCTTTTGAGAGGTTATGCAGGGAATTTATGAGTTCTCCGTGAGACGGATATGTCAAAGCTGTCAGACGCAATGAAGAGGCCACGGACGGGAATGGATTCCTAAAGGATATTGGGTTAAAGTGATGGTTGAAACTGGTGTTTTTGTGTGTGTGTGTGTTTTCCAGATGAGGTGGTACTGAAATTTGAGGATGGTCGGGTACGCGCCAGAAACGTGCTGTATGATACTCTGCCTGTCATCATCCATGGGAACGGACCAACAAAGGTACTGATTATGAAACCATACAGACCCGTCACTTCCTAAAACAACTGTCAGGTCAGCAGCTGGTGCTGGTGACTGGTGGAGCTTGGCATAAAGACCCAGTATACAGGTGATGGTGATAAGGACAAGCAGAAAGTCAGGACAAGCAAAGAAGGGGCTGGAGGAGCAGGCAAAGGGCGAAGTCGACAAACAAGTTGTCACAAATTGTGTATTAAACAACAGCCAGACAGGCAGAAGTGGAAGAAACAACATGACGGTTTGAAAATGAGTTAGTAAAGCGATACCAGGAGGGTTACATTTAGAGAACAGAGTAGCTACAATCTGACAGAGGACTAAGGGAAACTGGTGAACATACTGTGGAACAGGTGAGGTATCTGTTAGAATCAGGAATAAATGATGTACAGTGAGCTTATGTCTCAATCGGTGAGTGTAAGTGACGATCTGTGGTCTAAGGTTTTAAATCTGACTTACTAACAGTGTTGAGGACCCTAACGTGAAGCCCGGGGGGGATACACCTCAAAAAACAAACTGATTGGAAAATGGCTTTTAATCGCAGTATCAATTCAAAAATGATTAATTATTCAATCATCATAACAAACATATACTGAAAAGTCTTCTCACTTCTCGTCTCACGTGTTTGTGTCCCAGCTCCAGATCAACTACCTGGGAAACTACATCCCCAACACCTGGACATTCGAGACTGGATGCACAGTGTGTCACGAGGATCTGCGTCCACTCACAGCTCTTAAGGTCTGCGCACAAGGTTTCTCTCAGCTCTCAGTTATTTATTCAATACTGAGACAATTTCAACTGTTCAATGGGATTTTTTCCTCTGAACCTTTTTTCCTCCGAACCTTCCTCTGAAACCTTTTCTCCTGAAACTCATAAGCTGCTCGTTCTTTCCCACAGGAGAGCGAATACCCACTGGTGGTGATCGGCATCTTCATCCAGCAGCCAACCCCCTTTGTCACGGTGTTTTTCGAACGGCTGCTTAAGCTCCAGTACCCCAAGAACAGGCTCAAACTCTACATCTACAATCACGTAAATGGGCGACGTTTATTACAAAAAGTTATTTTTGTTGCTGCAAAATTAGTATAAGTAAGTAAGTATAAAAAGGGACAAGATAGAAGTACACAATGTCCCACTGTTCATGTTTCAGCAGGACGGTAAAATGCTTCACAAGGCTGCAAGTGAGTTCTCATAAAGCAAAATTATTCAGGATGAATGCAAACTAGTAAAGAAACAAATAAAAGATTAATGTAATAAAAAAATAATACATGAAAGAATGAATAGTAACTTTACCCCTTTGAGCACAATCAGTGCAACCTCTGCTTCTAGAAATTATAAATCAGTTCAGACAGACTCTATGATATTATTATATTTTAAACTATACCATGATTAAAAAACTAATGAATTACGAGATAAAAGGTCATATATGTGACTTACTAAGTCTTAATAATAAGACAAAAAGTCATAAATTACCTTCACAGGCTTCCATACATGATGGGAACTGTTTTAAAACAAAAATTAAAATTTGCGTTTTAATTTAGCACTTCAGCCTGATTCTCCCTCCACCTCCACAGCTTCTAATGTCCACTGACAGACATTTGAGGTGTGTTGAAAACTTGAACATATAGTGCAGAAAAATTGAATAATTGCATAAAAATGCAAATTGATAGCGTTTCTGAGTAGCCAAAAACTTTTAAATAATAGAGAATGAAAACTAAACAAAAAGGAAAGAATTAAAAGGGTTAATGCTGCAAAAGGGGGGAAACGCTGTGTCACAAAATAAAAGCTATCTCACACAGTGCGTCACAGAAAAAGCTACAAGTTGCACAAACTTACCAAAATAACACGCTCGAAAATGTTTAAAGTAAAATATGGTTAATATGAACTCAGGTGTATTAATTCATTGAGTAATTGTTTGGGCAAATTGACTATTTGTTATGTTTTATACTTGTGGTTATATTGGAAGTTCAGTATCCTGAAATGTTTCATTTACTGTATCGGTTTGTTCTCGGTGTTGGGACTGTTGCCGCAGTAAATATCGATTAATGTGTAATAAATGAGTAATAAAGCATAATATTTAGGCTTTTTCTGAGATGCAGATTGTGACATTGTGAAAATTAAATATGTTGTGGTAATATTTTAATTCTCTCCACCTCAGGAAACTCATCACGAGCGACAGGTCAGCTCTTTCCTCAAGGAGCATGGAAACCTCTATCAGGATGTGAAGTTCATCGGGCCCGAAGAGGAAATGGACGGAAGTACCTCTCGCAACCTGGGATTGTGAGTTCTGTTTGATATCTGCCTGGTATAATGTGTTCACCTACCTAATTGTTAAAAAAATCACTAAAATAATTTTTCCTTTTGAAGTTCCTCAGGCTTATATATTGTCAGGTAAACGTCTGTCTTTCCTTTCAGTGATATGTGCCGGAAGGACAAGGACTGTGACTATTTCTTCAGCTTGGACATCGAAGTGGTTTTAAAAAATGAGAACACACTCAAAATTCTCATCGAACAAAACCTGTAAGTTTCTTCATAAACTGAATTATCAATAATCCTGCGCCTGCCGATTGGTTTTTCTACACAAGCAAATATAATAACCCTTCTGTAATTGTGCTCTAGTCCTGTTGTAGCACCAATGATAACTCGAGTTGGTCGACTGTGGAGCAACTTCTGGGGAGCCCTCAGTGCCGACGGCTACTACGCCCGGTCTGAGGACTACGTGGACATAGTTCAAGGACGCAGAGTGTAAGTCGGATTTGTGGAAACACAAGAATGGGGATGAATGGGATTTGATTTTTAACACAGAGCTTCAAAGTAAAGAGCACAAAGTAAAAAGCTGGTACGGATTTAACAGGAAAACTGTTAAACTTCCCATAACTGCAGAATTATTAAGTACAAGTACCTGCCTAAAGGTTTAAATACTCCACTGTGATTAGAAGTAACACCTACTACCAGAAAATATGCTGAGGTTTGTGGTAGGCAGTGGTTCATTTGTAGATAGATTGCATAAAAAGACTTACTGCACATTGTGGGGTATTTTTTATACTATGACATTTTTTAAACATTGCAATATAGCTTCTTGCTTGCAGTATTGCAGCATATTTGAATTTATCGTACAAAAATTACTCCTCTAAGAAGCTAATTTCTCTGGTCATTTTGTTCCTTTTCTGTGGAAAACTAAAATGATCAGACCTTTTCGAGTTTAATTCACGTACACATTCGTGATTTACGTCCTGTCTTTTAGTGGTGTGTGGAACATCCCGTACGTCTCCAGCGTGTACCTGGTGAAGGCCGACCTCCTTCGATCGGAGCTCGCAGACTTCGAGCTGTTTAACTCGCACAGCTTAGACCCTGACATGGCTTTCTGCCACAACGTTCGCAACAAGGTCAGAACAATGAGGAATGAATGTTGTGTGTAATTATGTAGTATTTACATAGCGCAGTACTGTGTATAAACACAATTACTTTGCGATACTTTTCTAAGATGTGATACAACAGTTATAAAATTTCTTTCTCTCTCAGGGAATCTTCATGTATGCCACCAACTTGCAGAGCTTCGGTCGGATCCTATCGACAGAAAACTATCAGACCAAGCATCTTCATAACGATCTGTGGCAGATCTTTGAAAACCCAAAGGTGAGACGCCGGAGGGATTCCCTTTGTGTCGAACACTGAAAAATGTTTGGAAATTATCTTAAAAATCTTCCTAAAATTTTATACAGAGTCAAAACATTCTCCAAAGGCTGCACTTATGTCAATGCAATATTTATTTGACATTAGGAATATTATTTTTAAAATATTCAAACAATATTATGACATTAAGGAGCATTTAGCACCATTTGAGGCAATAATTACTGACGGTAGCTCCTAAAGATGCAGAGCACCGCAGAAGTACTGTAGTAAAAGTACAAGTATTTGCCTAAATACTGCAAACAGAAGCTTGAATTGCTTTTAACTTTCCTGGTAGATGTTGCTTCGATTTTAGACTTGATAAAACACCAGCAGATGACATGGAAACTTCTGGGCCTCTCCACTCTTTCTCTAGATCCGACAACCTTCATTTCCAAATTAAATGCAAAATTTACTTTTATCAGAAAACAGAGTTTTTTTTATGACAGTCCAGTTTTCTTCCTCCGTAGCTCAAGTAAGATGCTTCTGATGTTGTCTGTCCATTTTCTAGTGGCTCTTGAAGCTCTAACACTTTTACTTGACAGCCTCCTTAAGACTACAGTTATCCCTGGTGCTTTTGCAACTTTTCCTTTCCTTGAATATGTTGATATTCTCTGCAAACACACAGTCCTTTCAGCAATTACCACCTTCTAGAGGGTGTTGATGATTGTCTTCGAGACAACTGTCATGTCAGCAGTCTTCTCCATGGTTGTGGCCTGTGTACTGAACTAGTATGTAATGAGTTGAGACTATGCTAAGAATTTCCAATACTGGAGTTTTGATTTTCCAGTCTGTGAAAAGCTTCTTCAAATCGTCAAACAACCTAAGAATAATTTTCCTGAATGTAACATATTAAAAGACTTTGAATATATTATCATCTACAGTTCATAATATCATCAAGTGCACAAGTGACAAGGTCAAAATGCATTATTGAATGTGATCTCCAGGCCCTCAGGCGGTACTGCATTAAAAACAGACATGACTCTGTGATGGACATCACTGCACAGGATCAGAAATAATTCTAAAAATCACTGATTGTGAACACAGTTCAAGTTAAAGTCATGCAAAGAAG
This sequence comes from Helostoma temminkii, assembly GCA_900302695.1. Lineage (NCBI taxonomy): Eukaryota > Metazoa > Chordata > Actinopteri > Anabantiformes > Helostomatidae > Helostoma > Helostoma temminkii. The sequence continues at coordinate 39,618 of OMLM01000184.1, read as the reverse complement.
AAGCCACTACTGACCAAAGCTCATTTAAACTGCTCTGTGTCAGACAAAGTGAAATTTGACGTTGTCTTTGAAAACTATGGGCACCGTGTCCTCTGGAATAAAGAGCAGAGGAACCATCATATCCAGGTTTTAGAGCAGCATATGCTCCATCCAAACGACGTCTCTTTCAGAAGAGGCCTTGTGTATTTCAGCAGGACAATGCTAAACCACATTCTGCATTTATGACAAGAGCATGGCTTCGTAGAAGAGTCTGGACTGTCCTGTCTGCAGTCCAGACCTTTCGCCAACTGAAACTATTGAGTGCATCTTAAATGATCCAGGAGTTAGAATTGTGGTAGTGGTACTGCAATCACAGTAATCCCAGCATTGTCTGTCACTACAGTTTGGAAATGTGACCTTCTTGCATTAATTATAATAACTAAAGATTGTAAACATGCTGTGTATTTGCACTGAGCAGTGTTTGCGTTTCTTTCAGGACTGGGAGGAACGCTACATCCATGAGAACTACACGCTCATCCTGAAAGACAAGCTGATTGAAACAGTGAGTCAACCTACCGGTGACGATGTAAACGTTTAAACTCTCTGTATGAAATATGTCAGTCAGTGGTAAAGCTGCGCTGTGTCTTCTGTCCACCAGCCGTGTCCCGACGTGTACTGGTTCCCAATTTTCACTGACGTCGCTTGTGATCACCTTGTTGAAGAAATGGAAAACTTTGGGAAGTGGTCAGGAGGAGCCAATGTGGTATGTGATCATATGAGCGGTGCAGTTATCCTTCAGCCAGTGGGGTGATTTTAAACCTCAGTCATTCAGCTACAGTTACCCACCTGCACACAGGATATAATTTTTAATCAGAGAAGAAAAATAGGTTTTCATTAAGTTTTCTTTTCTGCTTACCGATTAATTTTGCTTCGCATTTTTCAGGACACCAGAATCCAGGGCGGCTACGAGAACGTCCCAACCATCGATATCCACATGAATCAAATCAACTATGACAAGGAATGGCAGAAATTCCTACTGGACTACATAGCACCAGTAACAGAGAAAATGTTCCCTGGTTACTACACCCGGGTAAGAGCAAACACACATTGTTCTGCTGCTATATACAGTATCTCATAAAAATTCATGCACAAAAATGTGAGTTACTGGGGAATTAATCAGATAAATAATGAATCATTAAGGAGTAACTTCTGAATTACTTGGAATCAAAGACTGAGTAACTAGAGAATAGACTCAGAATTACAATAACAAGTGGCCATATTATGCTTCCTGTGGCTTCCTGATGTTCCCAAACATGTCTGTAAATTTTCCTTGTTTCTCTCCTGACTGAAGTTTTGTGATCAGAATGTGTCTCTGGAACAACTGGTATTGAGCTGTGCTCCCCTTTCCCCCCCTGTTTTCAGACATACCTCAGACCCCACATGGGGTTACATGAAGCAGTAACACTAAAAACACAGCATATTTAACCTCACTGGTTTCCCATGACAGTTCTGCTGTGAAAACTTCTCCTGCTTCCACAAAGCGATCGCCACTCAGATGTATACACACACACGTACAGGCCCCAGCTAACACAGTGAAAGACAAAACACTTTAAAATGGTAACATTTACAGATTTAAACTTTAAATCCATAAATGTAAACCCAGGCTTAGGTAGCAGGCAGTCAGAATAATTCCATCTTTGAGCTCAGGTCTCAAAGTGAATCCAGCAGCACCATACAGAGCCCAGTTTCTCACTGCTTTAGTAAAATGATGTCTCTGGTTGTCTCCCTCTGTGAGGACCTGTCCACAAAAACCAAATAAGTCCACAGTTTCTTCAGATCCTGAGCGGACAGGGCGTCCTGTGTTCATCCATACATGACGTGACAGTGACACACACAACAGTCAGCAACAAGTAGTAATGGCTATGGGTCCTCGGCAGATGCTGTGGTGGACGGTGATTGGCCAGAACTGGCTATGTTGTCCCCTAAGATTACGTTGGTGAGGGGAAAAATCAAACCTGGATTCTGGGGCTGGATCCAGTTAAACAGAAAATGTAACAAAAGCAATAGTGTATGTCTGCAAACACCCAAGAGAATATAAAAATGGATATAAATTAATTTTGCATAATAGAAGACCTTAATTTAGGCTTTATATTTTATTCTCGGCTTCAATGATACAAGAATTAGAATTTTAAAAAGTACAAATGAATTTTAATATGCCTCCTAATATGTCTCCTCCGATTCCACTCTCTTCTCATTGGCCAGCTTGTGGAAAGTCTTCCTGTGGGTCAAACTGTGCCCAGTGGTAACAACATCATCCTTCAGCAGAAACCCAACTGAAAGTCCTGCTGCATTTTGGGGCAGGTTTTGATAACAGCTGATCGTTAAGTGACGTGAACAGATAATAGACATTGAGTCTGTTTCTGGCCTTAAGGTGTAGCCATCATTTTTTAATGGGTTAGTCTCTGCAAACCAACAAACACATAGAACAGTACCAGACCTATCAGTTAGTGAATATTATTTATTGCTTACTTATATAATTCGGTTGCTGTTGATGAACGTCAAAGCTTTTTCTCAATAAAAGGGAAAGATTGGTTGACTCGGAGATGTAATTTACAGCAGATTAACAGTGATATGAAAATGACAAAGATAACCAATTGATCACTTATCAATAGAAAAATGTGAGACATTTATTTGACAACGTATTATAATCAGACATATTCAACCTAAGATGTACCAAGATAACTCTTTTCTCTGTTTGTGAGCAGGAGCTGCAGGGTGTGTACATGTGGAACTCTCTCTGTGGCCAGATGAGCAGTTTCTATGCGAACGCTTACGCGACTTCTTTCTGTCTGCGTGTTTGCAGGCTCAGTTTGACTTGGCCTTCGTAGTTCGATATAAACCAGATGAGCAGCCGGCGCTGAGGCCCCACCACGACGCCTCCACATTCACAATAAACATCGCACTCAATCAAGTGGGCCTTGATTTCCAGGTGAGTGCGTTTGGAGTTCAGGCAAAAAGCACACAAAGCTTTAATGTGTAGTGTCTTTACAGGAAGTGTTGGGTTGTATTGACAGCAGCTTAATTTTGGTTGGAATTAATTAGTAGTTATAATCTATGTTACATTTTGTTTTGCTGAAAATGGCTGAAGTGGGGAAAACAGATGTTAATGCGTTGTGTTGGCTGCAGGGTGGTGGATGCAGGTTCCTCCGCTACGACTGCTCCATCAAGTCTCCTCGTAAAGGATGGGCCCTCATGCACCCCGGTCGCCTCACCCACTACCACGAAGGTCTGCGGGTCACCGCCGGCGTCCGGTACATCGCAGTGTCTTTCGTGGATCCCTGAACTCCCCTAAAGTGGCACACCTCAGCGGCTGGTTCAAACCAAACAGGACAAACGTCGACCTCGTTCTTCAAGGCTTCTCCTTATTTTCTGATTTGGAGCGGTGATTACAAATTTCTGATCTTTTCAGACTGAAAAGTACAAATCAAACCTGACGTCAAGAGAGAAACTTTAAACTTTGCAGATTTAAACATTTTCTTCGAACAGCCGCGGAGGAACGGATGATTGCTGCCGCTTTTCCATCAATTTCAGTAAAGAAACTACTGTTATCATTAGTACATGTAGTGGTGCAGCTGATGGATCAATCTGAAGGTTCCTGTGTGGTCTGGATCAGAGATCCAGTTGATCCTGTTGTGCCTTGATCTGGACATCACTCAGGAAATCTCCAGGAGTTCATCTTACATTTTTTTAGTACATTTCAGCAACTGTGCCTTTCTTCTGTATCCAAAGCTGTTCTTTACCAAATTTCCTTTCTATAAGGACACACTCCTGATAAGCCTCTTATTTATTTTTATATAACACCTGCCCTACAATTGTTTCTGCTTTTGGTATAAAGTACAAATGATTTTGTGAGATTTCATGTTGGGATCAGAGTTCACTGTTTCTTCAGAGTTTATCAAAGTGTACAGTAACAACGTCACAGTTGTCATTTATTGTTGCCGTGCTTTAAACACAACAATAAAAACGTGGGAACCCAAACGATGATGTGTCTGAAATGTGATTACACTTCATCAGAAACAAATTAGTGTCAGCAATCATGTAAACAAATGTTTCAATCATGTATGTGTTTTGAGCTCATAATGTTTAATTAATCTAAAGCATACAGGGTTTCAGCAGCTTCTTTAGTTACTTTAGTAGATGTACCTGCACAAGTTAATGATGGTTGTAATGAAGACAAAAGTTGCTGTTCTTCCATTTTCAAAGTAGTTTCGCATTTTAAAGTTAATACACTTGTTGGTTAAAGTCCCAACAAATGAAGTTCCCAACACAAAAGTTAGCCAAGGTAAAATTATAAAGCCACATTATGACTTTTATTTCAGCCCCAGTTGTATCAAACCTTTCCACTAGTGGGCCTCCATACATGTGAAGTTTAAAACTCAAAGTAAACAGCTTTGTCTAAAAAGAATAAAAATTGCACCAAACAGAAAATTTTGCTGCAGTACAGTGAAATCTAGATACTCAAGCTGAATAAAGCAATTTAGTTTGGGCTCAACTGTTCATTCTTAACATCCTAGTTGGTTTTATAAAAAAATAAAAATCCCATCTCTTATTTCAAATGCAACATTTTACAACATGGAGCTGAATGTTGTTTAATCTCCAGGTTTATTACTAATAAAGTTGTTTTAAGACATGTTTGAACATGTTGTGGTAAAACCATGTTTCTTTCTTTCAGCTAAGTAAACTAATGAACTGCTTGTGTTTGGTGTCTACACAAATGGATGTAGCACAACACGTTTCTTTAGTTTGAAAAATTAGTTTTGTCAGAATTACAAAGTAAAAGTCCCAAATCATTGGTCATATTTGATAAATGTTTATTTGAAACAGCTGTTAAGAGGAAGGAAAAAATATATATAGCACATAGTTAAAAGCTAAAGCTCGACATAAGGGACAAGAACAGTTTCAAATAAATTTCTATTTACAACAGCCAGGTTTCTGACTAACAGTCTTAAAAGTTCAGGGGCTTCTGCCATAAAAAAAAAAGAAAAAAAAAAGTGACGTTTGTAGTAGTTAAAATATGCAGATTACTACAGAATGGATATTCAGGCAGATCACAAGCGGAAACGGTCAGAGAAGTTCGGTGACTGAGGGACTGTGAGGGGGAGTTCACTCTTCTTCACTGCTACAGGTTTGTAGTGTCTGATGGGCTGAGCCTTGTGGACCTGCAGAGGGAAACAGACAGATGATGGAAAGACACCATTAGGCCTTTTGAAGTGAAGCAGGTAACAATCATTTTGAAAACTTTTAGACAATGCAAAACTACAGGACAGCTGAAACTTTTTAAAAAAGGAATGAACGAATAATATCTGAGTCTCTTGGATTACCTTTCCTTTCTAAATAAAGAGATTTACAGTCACCTGTTCCTGCCGCAGCCTGGCGATCTCTTCCTTCTCCCTCTTCTCCTCCTCTCGTCTCTGCTCCTCCTCCATCAGCGCCCTGAGAGCCTCCTTCTCGCTGGCGAGCCGCTCGTACTCCTGCCGCTCTTTGGCCCGTCGCTCTGTCGACAGCTCAAAAGCCTCCACAGCTGTGGAAGAATTAATGCCTTCTCATGGGTTCCACGACAGAAGGTAGTGAAGGCAAGAGGAACAAGGTGAGTGATGAAGAACGCTTCGGCCTCAGCAGAGGCTCGGAGCGTCCTTCGGGAGGTTTGAATGAACCGTTGTGCGTCACGTCAGGCAAAACAGCTCAAACAAAGTCTCATTTCATTTGGAAACAGTTTAACAGAAGAAATGTTTAGTGTTTTAGTGTGAGCGAATCATTTTGATCCGAAAGCTTCTGTCAAGCTGTTCAGTAGAGTTTCAAAATAAGTGGCGATAAGTCTGATTACTCTACCAGGCATCTATACCGAGTACTAGAACGATACGAGGAAATAAAATGCAGTTTGTGTGTTTGGCACCGACAGATACTACACATTGATAACAGACCACCAGAACTACAGATTGAGTGTCTTATTCAGACAAACGTCAAAGGTTCATTTCTCATGATGTTAAACATCACAGCATGCCACAGGTCTTACCCACTGCAGGTCGAGCCTCCTTTTTGGGCTGAAAAGGTTCTTTGTGAGTGACTGTGTTGGGTCTGGCTTTGAATGCTGCCACTTCCTCCTGTTGTTTCTGTTCTTCTTTGAGCTACAAAAGAGAAAAACCCAGAGGTTGTTATACTGTTGAATAAAAACTGCTGGTAAGTGTGTTCAGATGTCGTCATACCATCTGCTCCCAGCGACTGTTCTTCACGGCTCCTCGTTCATCTATGAGCAGTCTAAAAGGTTCAGGCTTCGTGGGCTCCACCTTCTTCTTCTCTGGGAGGACCACAGCGTCGAAGTCAGGCAGCGGCTGGGCCTTGAACTGTGGCACCTGGTAGAGGTCACAGGGAACGGAGTGATTACTGGTTGTGTCTTTACTCTGAAGTTTTTAAAAAGGCAGGTTATTGGAAGTGCGATTCCACCTCTTCATTTCGCTTCTCCTCCAGCTTTTTCTCCTTCAGCGCCCTCCTCTCTCGTTCCCTCTCTTCAAAGGAGAACGGACACACCTCCACATGGTGGTTCTCTGGCAGCCGGGGCTGGAAGGGGAGGCCATAGTGAGGCACTGGGGGGACTTTAAACGGCGCAGCAGGTTTGACCTGAGAGAAAAAGAACAGTGGAATCAAATCTAGATTAGATCTAGAGAATAAGGTTGTAATAAGGCAGTTCATCAAGGCGAAGTCCGGATTCCTGTGCATGTGAGAAAGCAGCTGGAGTCTACCAAGTGAGTGAAGGAGCCAAATGTGTCCTTACTTCCTCAACTTTGCGATCCATGCGAATCCTCTTCTTCAGGGCGAAAGCTGGAGACTCTGGCACAGTTGGAAGCGGAACCTTCTTCTCTGGTAATCCCTGTTGACAAGAAATAATGTATGGAAATAATCTCAAGACACATCAGTTTCAATAATAAGTTAATGTAATCCCATGTGTCTGACACTGAAATGTTAACAGCAGAGGTTTAAACTCACCACCACTCCATCCAGGATCTTTTTGGGGAGAGGCTGAGGCTTAAAGGTGTGCTGCTTCTCTTCACCTTCCTGGGGCTTCTTGGTTTGTCTCTCCTGAAGCCTTTTTTCAATCTGCAGCTCAAATCCTTCAGGTACGGTGGGTTCCTTCACTGTTGGCTTCTTCAGGTCTTCAGCGCCCTCCAGTATTTTCTTATTCAACTCCAAGGCCTTGAATTTAAACCTGTGAGGAAAAACCAGGAGGTTTCACCAGGATAAAGGCACAAACACTGACTAACCTAACCTGACTAACCCTTTACAAATCAGTTATAAATATCAGACACTAATTCAATAAAGTGTTTAAAAAGGAAAAAAAACCAAAACAAAAAAAAAAACCCCACAACTCTTGGAGTAAAGTCAAAATCTTACTTTTGAAGTTTCTCCACCTCTTCGGCCTCCAGTTCAGCGCTGCTCTTAATGGTGGGAGGCCGGCTCCTCTTGCGGGTCATCAGCTGAGGTGTATGAGGCTGAGTGAGCTTCAGGTGGTCACCCTTCACTGGTGATGGCCCTGAGAAAAAAAAAAAAACAATTATATATTATTTAAATATAAACAAAGTCAAAAATTAATTAATTTAGTGGGAACAAATAAAGTGCACCTCTCTCTTGACTACGCCGGCTGCGTAGATGGTAGCGCTCAGGGGTGCGTTTCTGGAACTGTTCTATCTTTTGAGCCATGGGAATGTAAGGATCCGACTCCTCCACCTTTCTTTTGTTGCCCGTCGACAGGTTAAAGGGTTTGGGCACCGTAGCACCTCTAACAGCCTTCGCCTTAAAGAGATTAAAAGAAAAAAGAAAGTGTAGATACTTGGACAATGAGTTTAAAGTGGATTTAAAACTCCACAATAAAGATGTGATTGATTTGCAGGCTTTCAGCTTTATTTCAACTCTGAATATAGCCATAATTTGGATGATCATTTGCAGTCAGTGACTGAAGTCTGGAGCCCAAGGACGTTTTGTCCCTGGAGATGCTTTGCTAGACCTTCTCTGCAGCCACCTCCAGTTGCTGCTTGTTTGTGGGTCTTCTCACTTTCAGTTTTGTCTTTGGCAACTAAAAAGCTGCTCCACTGGGTTAAGATCAGGTGACTGATTCCATTTTTTTGCCTTTAAAAGTTTCTTTTGTAAAGTGTGTAGGGTTGTTTATCTGCACCGTGAATCAGTTTGTTGCACATGGCTGAATTTGAGCAGAGAGTAAAGTCCTATACAGCTCAGAGCTCATCTGCTACAGTCAGCAGTCACATCCACTGGCAGCCATACAGGCCCAGACCATAACACTCCCTCCACCTTGTTTGACACATGCTGTGGTAGCTTTGGATCATAGCTAAACTCATACAAAGCTAATCATGAACTGATTCTGGTATTAAACTGTCAAACAGATCAACGCATAATAGAAACTAGGAGAAACTCTTCCCTCAGGGGATAATTTCTAGCACATGGTGAATCCTTGTTGTCTGGGTTTCACAGTTTCTTCCTCTCAGGCTGCAGAGAAACTTTTAGATGCCAGGAAACATGCGGTACTTACTGGGGAGGAAGGCTTGCGCAGCTGAGAGATAAAGTCCACCTCCTTATGCGATGTGCCGCAGGAAGTGGTCGCCTTAATGCGGTTGTCTGTGTTAAAGTGGAATTCTTTAGGTACAGTGGTGGAAAGGATCGCCTTCCTTGGTGGTGGATCTAAAACGACACAATGAGCCAAGCCGTTTTTTAAAAAGATAGCATGCCAATAGCTTAAATTAGCACATTCAATTTATAGTAAAGTCACACAAAATCAGTAACTACTCACTGCCAGCAAGAGCAGCCTTGTAACTGGCCTCGTTCTTCTTGCGATGTAGAGCCACTTCCTTCTGGAGGTTCCTGATGCGCTCCAGCTCCTGTTCTTCAGAGCTGCATGGCCTGTTAGGACACGGTTGTATTAGAAACACACTCTTAAACCGTGCTTACCAACAGCTTGTTTAAATTAATATCTGAATTAACTGGAGCTGCACAAATTATTTTTCAAAATCAATTTAGATTTACACTTTGTGGCATCAGCAGAGAGACTCATCGCATCAAACCCAACACCTTAAAAATGCGTCCAAAACGGGACCGATAACATGTGAAGGCAGCCAATAGAAAATGATCAGACACTGGTTCATTTCATACCACACACATAATTGTAAAAATTATCTCAGAGCTACAGCTGTTTTCACATATGCACTCTGAAATGTTTCTGGAGTATCAGGTCCAGATTTTGCAGAGAGCATTTTCACACAAGCAGCACCCACCCAGACAAAGTTTGAAGTGTGTGTGTATCCATCCATCAATCTATAAATATAATTATATAAAAATCTCCGTTGGGCTGGCAGCATAAAGTTTGTTTATGTCCGTGTGGACCGACTCTGCTCAGCCGAGTAAAGTCCAGTGAAAGTTCTGATTCCAGTGCATGTGTGAAACCAGAGAACGGCAGGTATCAGTGGTTGTAGACTCACTCTGTATGTGCGCCAGTGGAAGCTGCTGCCTTGGTCTTGGGTGTATTTCTGGAGCTCAGCTGCCCACTTCTACGGACGCCAGTCCTGGAATTCAACGGACCACTTTTGCGCAGCACGCTACTGGATTTCCTAGCAGGTCTGGCAATGGGGCTCCTAAAACAACAACTTTAAAATTAAGTCTGTGGACTTATTCAGACTTTGTGTGATAGCTACGCGGTCAGGCATGTATCATCACGCCTAGACGTTTCCAGCAGCCTGTGCACGTCAAATGATCTTTATCATGTTGTGAAAGCTGCGAGCAATGAACTTACTTTTTGTGTTTCTTTGATGGTGGTGCAGCGGATTGTGGTGCAGTCACACTGCTGGTTATCTCTTTGCGTTTTGAAACCCTAAAACAAATAAGGTTACAGTTATACAGTTCAAAACCCCAAAACAACCCTGCATCAGTCAGAGCTAACTGGACAATCAGACTATAACTGTCTTCAACTGGCACTAGTTTTAGAATAGATTTTTAGCTATTCAGAACCAGTTTAGTAGCCGAACACTATAAACACAAAGGTACCTGCGTGGTTGGGCAGGGGGTTGAGCGGCCGTCCTCCTCCTTGGTCTGGCATCATTCTGAGTTTCAGTTCCCCAGGATGTGACGATGTTTGGAGGTGGAGACGGGGCTTTTCTGTGACCTGGAATATGGATCAGCCCACGTGGATTCACATCAAGTCGTGAAAACTACGTTGTATTAATTGAGCTTAAACTGGAGGTTATAAAGACAGAAAACTCACCAGCATCCACGTCCGTCTTGACTTGTGGGGTCACAATGGCTCTAGGCAGGTTGGGATTATCACTTCTGGTAAAGGGCCAGTCAGATCTTGAAGGTGTAGTAAGATGAGCACTTACTCCCCCAGCCTGTTGTTCTGCACAAAAAAAAAAGTTAAACATTAAGCAGACGCCATCTCCTTTTTACAGACTGGTTCACATGGACAATGTAATCTACTAAATGGTTTGTCTGGCAGTGGATCACTGTGCGATAGGCTGTTCATAAGATCAAATGTCTACGGCAAGTCGAGCACAAAGCATCACAACAGCCTGACATTACTTTATGTCTACCTTGTGATAGAACTAATGTACTGCATTTGCACTATATTTGGGGGCGGCAGTGGAGCGGTTGGTAGAGTGGTCGCCCATCAACTCTAGAGAGAACATGTTCGACCTGCATGTTTAAGTGTAACTGGACAAACACTGTACTGTCAACCTGGTGCTGGTCCCAAGCCCAGTATAAAATAGGGAGGGTTGCGTCGGGAAGGACAGCCGGTCTCAGAACCCGTGCCAGAATCTGTTTGGATGATGATCAGCTGTAGCAACTCCAACAACAGGGAAAACCCAAGAATGGAGTGAGTGAGTTTCTCTAAATATTCGATAAACGCACAATTGTACAGTAATTATGTAGATTTTTATTTGGATTTTGAACTTTCAATACTAATTATGAATGCTTGATGGCTACGGTCACACTGCAGGACTCAATGCTCAATAAAGATTTTTTGCTCAGATCCAATTTTTTGTTCTAGTGTCTGTCCACACTATTTTTAAAATGCGGCACATCAGACTTCAATGTGAACTGACCACTGCCCTGAAGTGACCTGCATGCGCAGAACAACAGTAACGTGACGTCACAAGCAGCAGGTCGTGTATATGAAAATAAACATTGATGCAGCTGTAATGAGCCTTTATGGTTTCATCTGGAAGCTGCTGTGCAGCGGAACATTTGACCTTTGTTCAGCTATGGCTGCCACGTCCATACAGAGATGTGTGTGGATGTGTCGAACTAGGGAGTGACGGGACCGTGATGTGAGCAGGTTTCATCCAAAATCTCAGGATGTCAACACCTTTGGTTACATCTGCCAGCACCACAAGACTCACGACAAGTCGCTCGTCTCAGGAGGAAAACGTTGGGTGAAATGCGACCCGACTGCTCAGACTGAGCTCTCAAAACAAAAGATAACTGTCCGAGTTAGGACCACATATGAAAGGGGACCAGGTTTTTTTTTTATTTTTTTTTATTTTTATAGATAGAGGCGCAAAAAATTATATATAAATTGGATTTGGGCAACTTTTTCCTGAAGCGTGAACATAGGGCCCAACTGTAAAAGTGCACTTCATATCTTAAAGCTGTATGAGCAGGAGTATTTTACTTGTGCTTGGAACGTAATAATGTCCAGAACCTCCTGAATTACAGACCCTAAAGCTGCAGAGAAGAGATAAATCTCCAGACTGAGACCTGTAACCATCTGTATCACAAATATACAAGCTTTTACACAGGTCCAGCAGAAACAGCGATGACTGAGCCCCTCCCATACCAGTCAAACTTTCTGGAAAGCCATCATGACCAAAATCTCACATCGACAATATACATTTAAAGAACTTAATGTGCTTGTTCAAGCAGTACATCAAGACCATTTCCCTCCACATCACCATACAAACTCTACCTTGGTGAAAACAATTTGATTCCAACAGTGCCCCCAGGCTGTGTATCAGGGCAGATCTACCCCACCACCACATTTCCTTTGTGCTACTCAAACAAAAACAAGTATTCAGCAGCAATAAAACCAACAAAAAGCCAAACACACAGCATGCACGGTGTCTGCATATTACATATATATCTCTGCTTTCTGTGTGTAAAACACTGTTCCTGTTTCTCACACACTCACACTCTTGTGGCTGCAAAATATGGAGCAAATTTATACATTCTTCGTCTCAATCTGACTAATCAGGATTAATCCCAACACAAAAATATACTAGCTTCAGGTTATTTTGGGGAAGCTGCAGGCGAAACAGGACATGCAAGCGTTTACTTTCTAGTTTTAACAAACTACCAGTCACATCGAGCCGTTCCGTGAAGGCTTACCAAACCATTTATCATCGTTTTCAGCATTTTCCAGTTCCTGGAGATCGACGACGTGGGAAGGGGCATCAAACTCGTAGCACTCGTAGCGCTCAGGCGCATCGCCAGAGTCTGTTTCGGCCATAATCTGAGGTTATTCGACAACTCACCTAAAAAAAAAAAAAAAAAGAGAGAGAAATTACATACATAATGTTACTTAAAATAAATTACCTGCGTGGTAAAGTCTGTCTACATTTACACAACCAGGCTGGAAAACGGCTAAAAGCTCGTTTTATTTAACTGACACTAGATTAATGCAAGTTTGTCTGTTTGTCGGAGGAGTGGCTGTTATTAAAGTTTACGCTAATTAACAGGCGAACTGGACTAAAACAGACTTCACACATGACATGGATTTTACCATGTGAAACTAGAAACTGCGTTGGCAATATAACTTTAAAGCTAAAGTACTAATCGCTGTTTATGGGTCATAATTTTTTTTCACAAAAGTTTGCTCAACGCCATCGACGGAAACAACTGAGCTATCTTAGCTAGCTAGCTAACGTTAAATACAAATCACTCTAATAGCTAATACTTTACAACACGTTGAATGCTTACACATTCATGACGCTACATCGCTTAAAGATCTTTAAAAATAGACATTACTGTTGTAGGTTAATGCTAAATCAGTAAAACGGTGCTGAAAGTCCTACCGAACCCGTCTGCTCCCTGAACGACACCGATCCAACTGTTGACGCCGCGCGAACTGCAACGTTAGCGTTTAAATCGCCAACTTTTTGAACTAACCAATGGCTATCGTCATGTTCCCCAGGTCGCCGCTCATTGGCTGACACAAGTCAACTTCCGATAACTTTGTCACGTGATCGCCACACGTTTCAAAATAAAATCGGATATTATGTGATTTTTTCCCTCCCTCGCCTGGTCTATACAAACACAACTGTCTGCACACAGATGTATAAGATGGAACAACAACAATTCAGATTTAATAATAATATAATATTTGGCGCGTCCGTTAAGCTCATTTCTCTACCTCCAGAAATGTTAATCAGAAGATACACTCACTTTTTTTTATGTAACTTGTTACTTGCATATATTTGTGAACAACATTTGTTGGGAAAAAGTCTGGTTTCCTTCAGGAAAATGTTTGTCTCCTGCAAAGTTACAAAATCATCAGTTTTCCTACAACATGTGGACATTTTGTTGATGCAAACTGCACCTTCTGTAACAACTATATTGAAAATGTTGCTAGTTTATTTTGGCAATGTGGAGTTAGTTTAAGTTCTGGAAGGATTTGTTGTTGTTTTTTTTTAGTTTAGTCACCTTTTGCCAAATTTCGCTCTCAAATTTGAAAACATGAGGCAAACGCAGGCAAACACTTTGTGCATTTCTGCCAACTGTGCACAGCCGACACAACTGACTGACCTTCAGTCTGTTTAAAAGTGATTGTGAAGTAATATTCTTCTACATATTGGTATCAGTAAAATTAGACAATCACTCAGGGTGGAGAATAAATCCTGCTCACCTGGTCTCATTGCTGATGCAGACGTACTCTGAATTATTCGGTTTAATATTAAACACAAAGTCCATAATGTTTATAACACAGCTACAACATCTGAATTTATATTTCCTTAGTGTTTAGGGGGCACCAGCTGTGAGCATTTATTTATCCTTATTTAGGACAACTAAATATAGTTCAAGTAAGAAATAGCCTATAGGTAAATGTGTCAAAGAACCAAAAGACACTTTAGATGTTGGTAACTAAATTCAAGGACAAGCCACATTAGTTGTTCTTGGTATATGATTGATTGCTGCATCTACACTCTAAAACTTTTTCCTGTTAAAAAACAGTAAAGAACTGGTGCACAGTTGCCATTATTTTACTGTAAAATGAACGTTTAATATAGGCTCCAGCACGTTTAATGTAGCTAAAATTTACAGTTTGGTACAGTCTTTGTACAACAGCATAAAAGCTGTTATTGTGTTATTGTAACAGTAAAATACTGGCCAAAGATTTAGCAATTACTTACTGTTTATTTGTGCCTTTTCTAGAAGAGGTATGTTTACAGATTTTTATTGTTAAATTAAGTACAGTATATACTGTATACACTACATACGTTAGCATGAGCATTTAATTAATTGACTGCTAGCAAACATGGCTGCATTGAATTTTCTTTTTCTAAAACTTGTGGTGTTATTTTATAACTCTTACTCTCTTACTATTAAAATACATTACACTGTAAAAAACAATACCTGAGCCCCAAAATGTTTTCAGATCATGCTTTTCTTTCTTTACCTTTTGACAAACTTTTATCCATGCAAGACCATGTATTAACCTCCGGACAATCTTCTGCGAAGCTTTTACTGTAGCATTATACACCACGTAAATAATGTAAATAAACATAAATGTCAGCCATATAAATGATTATAATAAAAAGTGCATGGCTAACATGAAACAGAAAGTGTGGATGTGTGAATGGTTTGTTTCACATTGCAGTTCCCATTCGAAGTCCATTAGTTTCTATAGTAGACAGGAGACATGAGGGTTGACTGAAGTCATCTTTTTCCGGACGACCTTTCGACAGGACTTTGACTCGTGTAGCCTTGGTGTCTCTCTCAGGATTTATTCTGATGAACCAGCTGAAATACAATTTTGTCTCACCTGAAACAAATATTACAATTTCAACATTATCATAAAACTATTAAACTTATTAATTTACAGATTAGCCCTAAATACTCACATTTATATTGTGCCGATCGACTGGTCTTGAGTAATTTGCTATGTACATTATACAGTAAAGTGGTAAAATGTAGACTTTAACCATGGTGATCATCTGCATCATGATGATCAAACTTATCTTGGTTCCAATTGCTTTATGTATATAATGATATATTTGATGATATAATGTCAGATTTAAACAGTTCTGAACAACCTTACCCAAAGCTTCATGCACAGGGACAGTTAAATGGAAAATTAAAAAAGTTAAGTTTTGGTAGTATTCTTTGGCAATCAAGCTATTTTTAGCTACCTTCACAAACACCTATGTTGAATAAAGTTATGCAGTTAGAATAGGTCATGTCTAGAGATGTGCACATGGCAAAGGTTCATCTAAGACAATGTAAATTTAAACTCTCCCTGTATTTTGCAGGATGACAATCAGGAGTCCAGTCTGCAATGCAACAACTGCCACTAAAGAGAGAAAATATTTATTACCAATCATCCTTGTCTCTAAGAAACTCAGACATCCCACATAAAACTTACATCGTTTAACAATTGTGAAGATCTGCACTTGCACTTGCTTGGGAATGTTATGTACTTTGCTAAAGCTAAAGCAAAAAAAAACATCAACAAAACATTTACTTATTAATTTGAAGGATGAAGATGGCTGAAAATTCAAACTGTTGACTCAAACGTGTGGGCTCACTACAGTTGCTTATGTTTCCCATGATGCATTGCAAAAATATTGTAAAATATTATTCCTCTCCTCAAAGTATTACTACTGTAGAATACTGTTATAAGGTATTTCGCCGACTGTTGAAGTACATTAACAGCAATGCCTGAGTGTAGATCATTAGCATTCACACACAGTATTGGAGAAAAATAAATAAAATTCCACTAATTCCATCAGTCAGTTGTTGAGGTAAAAAGGAATCTTCCATAGGTCATAACTAATATTTGGCACTTATCAGTAACTTAAGTGCATCTTATACCATTTCCAACCTCATAAAACATTAGATAACAGTTTTCCCTGCCTCAGTGCAGTCCTCTTCTTCCTTCTTTCTTCTTCGCTGGGCTTTCTGGACCAACATCTTTAGATACTGTAAGTGTGAATCCATGCATGAACATGCATCACGTCGCCTCTCTCTGTGCACAAGAACTCGTGAAAATGTTGCTCTATGGGGGAAATTGTAAAAACTGCTGAGAGTAATTTGGGGAAAATGCCTGTTGACTTTCACTCCAAGAATGAGGTGAAATACTGATGTTGATCTCATGGCTGTGTGCAGACCCAGCTCTGGGGAGATCTTCCAAAACATCCATCTCCTGGATTGTGTTAGTTTTTAAAGAGTGTTTAATAACAGGACGACAGGTTGCTACTGAGTTGCATTATGGGAAGTGTGAGATCCAGTTTATTTGACCCACACACTGTAAAATATATAACTTCTTGTTTCAACTTAGAAATATGAGTATATGAGCTCTGCCTTGAAATTTTAAGTCAACAAATGCAATCTGTTCTTCTAACACAACTAAATTATCTTGATTCAATTCTGCTTCTGACTTAGTTTAGTTGATTTAGATTTTCTAATTTATTAAATAGTTGTTGTTTGAACTTAAAAATATATGTCAGCCTAATTAGATAGATAGATAGATAGATAGATAGATAGATAGATAGATAGATAGATAGATAGATAGATAGATAGATAGATAGATAGATACTGTATTGATCCTCAGGGAAGAAATTCAATAAAG